>SGPK01000198.1:0-41961 GCA_004802695.1 Phellinidium pouzarii
GCCAAGGAGGTTGCTGTAGTGGTTCGCCTAATAGAAATTGTGCCTTCTTTCCAATTGATTAAGGGGGTTGCGCTGTTTGAGCCAAGGTAGACCCAGGATGATGTCTTCCTTTCCGAGTGAAGTGACCAGGAGGAATGCCATGGTGAGCTTGTTTCCGAATAAGAGGGGGCGAAGTGTGTAATGTGTGATGGTGCCATTTTGGTTAGGGGTGCCATCAACATTGTGGACTGGGATGGGTTTGACAAGTTTTCGAACCGGGATATGGTGTTTAGCAACGAATTTTGAGTCGATGAATTTGCCTTCCGCTCCAGAGTCGATGAGGGCATTGCTTAAGACGGTTTGACCATAAACTTTAACTTGAACAGGAATTCGCATTGTAGGTTTCGACGAATCAGATACAAGTACAGGTGATATGGTAATGGGAGGGCTCAGCGCCTTTCTGATCCTCCATTTCAAAAATCCGTATTGTCTAGCTCCATCAGGACTTCTTCCGCAACATTATCGCCTGCATTCTGTAGCAGGGAGCGGATGTGGGTGATGATTTCAGCCTTTGAGGTGGGTTTTGCTGGTTCAGCTGCCACAGGTGCTGGAGTTGTAGGTGCTGGATCAGGAGCGACTTGGCGGATGGTGGTTGGTGTGCGGGCTTTATATTTGGTGCAGTCCCGAGCATTATGTCCGACTTCTCGACAGGCTAGGCAACGTCCTTCCTTCATGCATTTCTCATGTTCTTCTGGTGTCAGCTTCTTGGGGCGGTTGGGTGAGTTGGTAGGTGTGGGGGAAGAGGAAGTGGTGGTGGAAAAAAGGTTTTTGAAGCGGGTAGAACGTGGTGTGGAGGATGTTGTGGTGGTGCTGGTGGCATTGAGGGCCTGGAGTCGGCGGTAAAGATTGTCAGCCCGAGATGCTGCTTGGTACCATTCCTCCATGGTGTTGGGAAGTTTGTCTCTCGCATAGATGCGTTGTATGAGGCCACGGGTGAGACCTTGCTGGTACATTTCGGATAGCGCATTTTTGTCTGATATGTTGGAGCGGGTGACCAGGGATCTGAACTGAGTGTTGTAGTCATCGGCTGTGCCTGTCTGTTTGATGTTCAGGAGTTGGCGTCGGGCATCAGCACTGTCGTCGGTGGTGATGAATGTGTTCCTGAAGTCATTGAGAAAGTCAACCCAAGTGCCAAAACCGGTAAGTGTGTTGGTAGTAGGGTTTGGGGCAAGGGCAACAGTGGTGCGGTTGGTGGCCCAGTCTCCTGCAGCTTTCTCTTGCATAAAGGAGAGGACGAAGATGATTTTGCTTTTGTCTGTGTTGTAGATCCGCTCATTGAGTGAGAGGTAGGCTTGGCAACTGGATAGGAAGCGGCGGGCATAGCTTTTGTCGCCGTCAAAGTTGTTGGGCTTGCTGAGGCGGGCCTCTCCTGTGGGGTTTGGGGTGGACATGTTGGCTAGTGAAGTAGGTGCTGGTTGAGGGGAAGGAGGGATGTGGGATGGCATGGTGCTAGTGGATGGGGTGTGTGGGAGAGGTGTAGACTGAGGTTGTCGTTGCTGGATGTTGGAAACTGGTGGGGTGGGGAGTTCGATGGTCGGTTGGATGGGGGTTGGGTTGGGTGTGCGAGTTTCTTCAAAAATTTCACGGTAGTTGGGGACGGCTATCTCAAAGTGGATTGCAGCGTCTTCTGGGTCGTTGGTGAGGTAGAACCAGTGGGGGGGTTGGATTTGGTTGTGTCTGTTCCCAGGAGTAGTATCGAGTTTCTCCCCTGGTTGTGTCTTCAAAAACTTTGTACTGGTGGTTCCAAGTGGAACATCGAGTTGGTCTGGTAGTTGGTGCTGGTAATTGAGCTGTGGTGAGCTGGGTTGCCTAGACGTAAGAATGTCGGCAGGTAGGAAAGCTTGAGCTAGTGTTAAGCCAAAGGCTGTAACAGTGACGAGGTACGAGGTAGAGCAAAGTAATGAGTAAGCAGAGAGCTGGGTTAGGGCCTGAGAGGATCAATTGGTACTGGTAAGGCTTAGAAGCACACTGGTGGGCTAGGTGACTAGGTGTTTGGCTATGAGAACGAAGAGCTCAAGCTTGGGGCTTAGGGCTCTGAGTACATGCCTTATATACTACTAGTACATAGGGGTAGAAAGAGATGGAATGTGATGGAAAGGATGACTGAGCGAAGGATGAGCATCAGTCAGCATAGAAGGGTATGGAACTTGGTGGAACAAGTGATCAGGTGATACAGGGGTTACTGTTGAAGTAAGCGAATGATGAGATGAGATGGATAGAAAAGTGGAGTGATGTGACAAGATAAAGTAAGGAAATTGTAACAGTAGCCTCAGACAGTGAGGAAGATAGTGAAGACAAAATATGGATAAAGCCTAAAACAGTAGCCAGGGCACCAAAACCAAAGATGCCTCCAACAAGAGCACCTCCACCAAGAAGTAAAACCCCACCAGTAAAACCAAAGATGCCTCCACCAAAAGCAAGAACACCCCCACCAGTAGTAGCCAAAATGCTACCAAAAATGCCCAAAATAAACATGGACAAAAAGGAAGAAAACAGCACACCTTGAGTCAGTAGCCCAAGGTCACCAAAGAAACCCTTAACAGAAGAAAAAGGGAAAGTACAAATGTCAAAAACAGAAGAGGGACAGGCTGCAAGAGAAAGGTATAGTAAACTTTCTCCAGCAATAAGCAGCAAACATTTGGGCCAAAGCCTACCAGACATAACCGAAACAGGAAACCAATTCAATTGGGAATGAGAAGAGGCCGTTACAATAATCAGGAAACAATTAGAAGAAGAAAAGGTGGCATTTAGAAAAGACAATGAAGCACAATTCTGGGAAGAAGTCAGGAAATCACTTCCAACTATCAAGAATAAAACTGAGAAGGAGGCTAAGGAAATAGCCAGAGCCCAAGCCACAAAAGGGTACCAAGAAAGAGGGCAACAATTTATAACCTATGAGGAAGCACAACCCAGGAATGAAGAACACATACAAAAGGTAATGTAAGAACAATGGAAAGCAAAACAGCAAACAGGAAAGGGAGACTCCAATGAAGGAGAAGAGGAAAGTGGCATACAAGTAGACAAGCAGGTGTGGACACCCAACAGGAAAGGGAAAACAAAGCACAAGAGCCACAAAGTAATTCAGGTACCAATCAGTAAAGAAGACCAATTATGGAAGAAACTGACAAAGTTCAGCAGCATAGCACAAAAGTATTCACAAGAAAAAGCAGCCAAGGAAGGGTGATCAGCAGAAGCACCTCCAAAAGAATTTAAAGAACTAGTCCCAAAAGAATTATGGGATTATGAAGATCAATTTAGCAAAGAAAAGGCAAAATGGTTACCCAAAAGTACAATTTGGGATATGAAAATTGATTTCATAAAAGATGCAACACTCCCATCGAGGAAACCAGTGTACCCACTGTCAATAACAGAACAAGAAGCAGTGGAAGAATTCATCAAGGAAAATACAGGAAAAGGATGGATTACAAGATCAGAATCACAAATTGCAGCACCAGTCTTTTTCATAGGGAAAAAGGATGCCAGAGCAAGAATGGTAACAGATTACAGAGCTGTGAACAAAATCTGTAAACCTGACCCATTCCCAATCCCGATAATGCACACTCTACCAGATGCTTTAGCAAAAGCCAAGTGGTTTACAACACTCAATCTTAAAGCAGGATATAACAATATACACATTCGACCAGGAGACAAATGGAAAGCAGCATTTAGGACCCATAAAGGCACATATGAACCAAAAGTAATGATGTTTGGGATGATGAACTCCCCAGCAGTGTTCCAATGAGCAATGAACGAACTATTTGCTGACTTACTCAACAAAGGAGTCTTGGTATATCTTGATGACATCATTATATACACTGAAGGAGAAAAGGAACATTGGGATCTAGCAAGGAAGGTCCTACAATGATTACGAGAAGCTGACTTTTATTGCAAACTGGAGAAATGCTACTTCAAGAAGAAGGAACTGGACTACTTAGGATTTGTGGTCAAGGAAGATGGATTAAAGATGGACCCATACAAAGTCAAGGCAATCCTAGAATGGCCGGACCTACGATCCAAGAATGAAATATGAAGATTCATCAGATTTGCAAACTTCTACAGGAAGTTTATGCCAAACTACTCCAGAATAGCAAGACCCCTAACAACTCTGATGAGCAACAAATGGATGTTCATATGGGGGACGGAACAGAAAGCAGCATCTGAAGCATTAAAAACAGCCTTCTCAACACAGGAAACACTAACAATGCCAGATCCAGACAAACAATTCATAATAGAAACAGATGCAAGCCAAACAGCAGCAGGAGCGATCCTATCACAAAAAGATGAAGAAGGACAACTCAGACCAGTAGCCTATTACTCAAAAATGTTCAATCCTACTGAACAAAATTATCATGCAACAGAATTAGAACTCTACACAATAGTACTGGCATTCAAACAATGGAGACACCATTTAGAAGGAGCAAAACATCAAATTCCAATCCTATCGGATGCACAAAACCTGAGGACATTTACGCAGAAAACGAACCTAAACAGGAGACAGGCACAATGGGCACTCGAACTAAGCCCTTATAATTTTATCATTGAACATCAAGCAGGAAAACAAAATGCCAGAGCAGACACATTATCACACATGCATGAGGAGGATTACAAAGGAATCAATTACAATGAAGATAAATTGATACTAACAGCAAATCAATTTAAAGAAGAAAAACTGGTACACAAAGAATATTACAAAGAAGAACCAATGGTAAAAGCCCAACATTTGCATTGGGAATATTACCAAACAAAAGCAATGACACAAATGGACACACTCATTCGGGAAAATGGGAATATAATCAATGACATAATAACAGGATATAAAGGCAAGAAATGGGATGAGGAATTATCCCAACAAAGGAATTGGAGAAAAGATAATAATGGATTATATTACTTCTCCAACAAGATATATGTCCCGCCAGATGAAGAAATTAAAATGAGAATAGCAAAGAAAGCGCATGACAATCCCATAGCAGGCCACCCAGGATGGGAAAAGACAGCAGAAATCATGGAATGAACATTTACATGGCCACAACTCAATAAATGGGTCAAACAATACATACAGTCATGCAATACATGCCAACGAGCAAAGGCACCAAGAGGCAGGGTGCAGCCACCACTACAACCACTACCAGTACCAGGTCAACCATGGAAACATATGACTTGTGATTTTATCACAGGATTACCAGAAAGCAAAGGATATAATGCAGTACTAGTAATAGTGGATAGGCTCACAAAAATGAGCACATTCCTACCCTGCAATGACACCATCACATCAAAGCAAACAGCAGACCTCTTTATCAAAAATATATTCACCAAATTTGGGATGCCAAAGAAAATCACAGCAGATAGAGGACCACAATTTGCAAGCAACTTCATGAAGGAAGTATGCAATATGCTAAACATAGAAACAGCACTCAGCACAGCATACCATCCACAGACTGATGGACAGACAGAGCAAGTCAACCAGGAACTTGAACAATACCTTAGGTATTATGTCAACCATCGACAAACAGATTGGGCAGAGTTCCTACATATGGCAGAATTTGCATACAACAATTGACCTCATAGTACGATTGGTATGTCGCCATTCTATGCTCTATATGGAAGACACCCTACAACAGAAATTGTTCCAAAAGAAACGGATGTTCTAGCAGCCAACAATTATATTGGAATAATAGCAAATGCACAAGAACAGGCAAAAGAAGCCTTACAAAAGTCAAACGAATTAATGAAGAAGTACGCAGACAAAAACTGAGGCAAATTACCAGAAATAAAAGTAGGCGACAAGGTCCTACTTGATGCAAGAAATTTACATTTACTGGTACCAAGCAGGAAATTTGCAGACAGAAATATTGGACCATACACAGTAACGAAACAACATGGCCCAGTCAATTATGAATTGGCACTACCAAAATCAATGAAGATCCATCCAGTGTTTCACTCGGGATTAATCATCCCATACAAAGAACAGGAATATCCAGGAAGGGAATTACCTACAAGACCGGAACCACAATTAATCGATGGAGAACCAGAATATGAGGTAGAAGAAATTCTAGACATGAAGAAACACAGAAAACAAATAAAGTACTTAATATGATGGAAAGGCTATTCCAAGGCTGATGACACACTCGAACAACTAGACAGATTACAAAATTCAGCAGAATTGGTCAAAGAATTCCATAACAAACACCCAAATGCAATCAAGCCACTGGGCTTACAAGAATTCTACGACACATATATCAAAACTGCCATTAACAGGCAATCATGCCTAGAACCAAAGAGGAAAATGGAACTCAAAGTAATGAAACTTTGCTTATCTGGCTGGAACAGCACATAAATAGCAAAAGAAACGGTGAACCAAGAAAACCGTCAAGACAAATAAAAAGAAACAACCAGGAGCATCCACAAAGACGGAAAACTAGAGGAAATAACAAAGGTCTGCAAAGACAGAAAACTAGAGGAAACAACCAAGATAGGTCCACAAAGACACAAAACTAGAAGGACCAACCAGGACAGCATCAAGCTAAAGGAATACAAAGCAGTTATGCAGAAGAAAATAATNAAAAACAGCAAAAGAGAAAAGAAGAAAAACAGTAAAACAATGAAACAAGACAGAATAAACAAGGAGGTCCGAGATGACCATAAACTAGCAAATTGGGGGAAAACTCACCTCCCTAGGAACAAAATTGCAAGAAAACCAATAGGAAAGGAGGTCTGAAAATGACTATAAACTAGCAGAGCGGGAGAAACTCACCTCCCTAGAAGACTATAATACAAAGACCAATGGCAATACAAAGGAACCAGCTGAAGAAAGGAACACACACCCCAAAAGCAATAATAATTGATCATCTTTTTCGTTAAAACTGCCAAAAGATGATCTTAGAGGGGGCGGTGTCAGAAAGGAATTATTGCTTTAAGAAAGCAAGCACATAGTAACAAAGAAACCAACAAACAGAAATGACCGAGAGACAGTTCAACAGTGATTACAATCCACAAGAGATTGTGTGAAGACATGAAAGGGAGCAACAGCACATAGTCACTATGATCCGCGAAGACATACTGTGTGACCAATGCAAGCACATATACAATATGGGATGGGATGTGTACCAACTGCTGGTAGCAGAAACATCAGCAGTAGCAGTATTCACCAATATGGACATGAAGTCAGAACACAAGGTATTCAGAGTACCAAACAAACCACATCTAATAGCCTATGAACACTCAATCAAGACATTTGTCTATGATGTGAAGGACTACCTCAACTTTGTATCCATAAGGATGACACTCAACAATACACCACACACAGAACAACAATGCACCCAGCGCTATGTAGAAGTCTACATACCCTACAGGGTTAATAGTCACAAAATGGTCAGGATTCATAACACAAGCATTCACACCTGTTAAGCCAAAGGCTGTAACAGTGACGAGGTAACGAGTAAGAGCAGAGTGACGAGTAAGCAGAGAGCCGAGTTAGGGCCTGAGAGGATTGACTGGTACTGATGAGGCTCAGTGAGCACACTGGTGGACTAGGTGACAAGGTGTTTGGCTATGAGAACGAAGAGCTCAAGCTTAGGGCTTTAGGGCTCTGAGTACATGCCTTATATACTACTGGTACATAGGGGTAGAAAGGGATGGAAAGTGATGGAACGGATGACTGAGCGAAGGATGAGCATCAGTCAGCATGGAAGGGTATGGAACTTGGTGGAACAAGTGATCAGGTGATATAGGGGCTACTGTTGAAGTAAGCGGAGTGATGAGATGAGATGGATAGATAAGTGGGGTGATGTGATGGGATAAGGTAAGGAAATTGTAACACCGTGTATGTCTTCATATGATCTCCTGTGGATTGTAATCGCTGTCAAACTGTCTTTCGGTCATTTCCGATGTTGGTTTCTTTGTTAATGTGTGTTGCTTTACTTAAAGCAATAATTCCTTTCTTGACACAGAAGACTTTGCAGTGATGAGTTTGACTTTAAACCTGAACTGCTCTACCTCACCCAAAACTCACAAAACAAAAAGGCAAAACTAATGGCTTATGCACCTATATGCTGGTAAAATTTTGAATCATAAATGTGTGTGGAGCATCAGGAAAAACATTTACTATACTAGAAGTGATGAATTTGTATAGTACTCCATAGTACTCCATAGTCCCCACCAACACCTATGGAACCTAATGAGTCTATGTGCTCTATATAGACCACATAGTTTCTATAGTATTGCAGGGAACTAGTATAGTGCATTACATCTTGGGAAAGAGATGATCCTACTGATGCATATATGCAGGTCCAGTCACTCTTGATGAGAACACAGTCTATCTAGGGGAATTCATGAGTAATTGCACTGATCTTAGGTATATGGACACAATAAATTCAATTGCACTATAGGAATGTAAAATAATACAAGTAATAGCCAAAAAGTGAAAACCCGCCCACTGACCAAAACTCAAAAATGGAGCGGCAGTATCTTCCCACACCTCAAATTAGATATGCAATAACTTGGATATGACAAGTAATACTATGTACATAAGTACATATTCTGTATTGTGTAGTTGCTTGATTATTTGATGATGAAACTTATATAGTGTAGTGTAGAATGTGCATATATGCATGATTAATAGTTTTAGAATTTCCATTTGAAACTATGGAAACTATATTAGACTGTACAGTGTACCCTATATAGTATGTATAGTACTGTATAGTACTGTATAGTTCTGGCATGCAACTATATAGTCTCACTAAAAGGGGACTAATGAAGGCAACTATGGAACTATGCAAACTATCTAGTGCTATATAGACATTGAAAATTTTCCTGATGCGAAGTGCTGGAATAAAATGGTAAAGGAAATTGTGGTCGTGTGAACCTTAGCAAAATTCAAAAAACACTTCTTGTCGCAATTGCATGCACTGTATCATTTCTATTTTTTGTCAGAGAGCCATGAAATTTTCAAGAGGCACTTTAAATACCATATTCTATATCTATACCAAATTTTTTGAAATACCCGGACATCCCCGTTCGTGAGGTACATAAGTTTTGATTCATTACTACGAACAATTCATGACCCGCCACACTACAGTAAGTCAAGCTAGGATGGTCGAATGAAGGAGGCATTGAANTTTTTTCTGCATAGCACCGATTCCTGAATGATTTGAACTAATTTGCAGGCAGTACTGTAGTACTTATTCGTCATGGTGGAGTATGTAATCAGATCTACCAGCGTTCGTTTCATTCTATGACTAATAACCACGATTCCACATTGACATTTTTATGTCATACTAACAGCCCTTAACAATATAAATACATCTGCATACTACATATATAAAGAAAACAAGTTCTTGAAGAAAGAAATATGTAATTACGAAGCGTTTACAACTAATAATTCAGTCCTCGTCTGCTAAGCGTTGTGCTCTTTTCTTGAGCTGTAGNAAAAAAAGCAACTGCCTCAATGTACATACTTTATATGAAGAATGGCACATACCGCAGCTGCAAGATCCAATTGCGGATTAGGACTTTTCGAGCTACCATTTCCAAGACTGGATGCCGAAGCTGGCGCACTTGGTGGTGGTCGCGGAGCTGTTGGTACGGACGGTTTAGCTGGCACCTTCGGCTTGGAACCGGCGGGAGGTGGTGCAAGTTTGGGCTTTGCGGCTACCGGAGGAGGCTTGCTTGCCAATGAGCTGTTCGGACGCGAATTGACGGGGCTGGATTCGTTTGACACCTCAATGGTTTTCTTCCATGGCGTAGCTGAGCCATTCGACGGCATCATACCAGGGAAGACAGAGACAGGCTTTGCACTCGCATCGGCGGCCACTGATTTGACAGTTGTAATAGCAGTAGACTTCATCGCTGCCACTGATGTTGGTGCAGGCGCTGGGGGAGGTCGACGGCCCGCTGGTGGTAGCGGAGGTGATGCGGACGCATCCTTCGGCTTCGGAGGTACGAAATCGAGGTAGTTGCTTGGTGCCCAGCCTTCTTGGCCGTCCTTCTTGACTAGCCACCAGCCATTGTCATCCTTCTCGATGAGTTCGACGATATCTTCCTTAATTAATGTCATCTCGCCCTCCTGACCTTCGAACGCAAATTTTGCCTTGTACATAGACACTTCCGGTTCAGCCGGTGGTGGAGGTAGTGCAATAGGTCTACCAGGCGGAGGCGGCGGAGGTGGAGGCGGTCCGTGTGACATACTTACTGTTGTCACTTTGGATTTTGCAAGTATTGCTGACGCAGCTGGAGTAGGACGAATAGAGGGAGGAGCAGCAGCAGACTTGCCTGGGAGTGCCTGGGCGACAGGCCTTGGTCTTGATGTGGCCTGGGGTTTCTGTACATACATCCCACTCAAGAACAAAGACGTTATTCAAGATTGAAGATACGTACTTCAGGGCCTCCTTTTCTAAGAAGCTTGCCTTGAGTGATCGGTCTGACCACTCCGGCCTTTCGTTTTGCTGCAGGTCTTGATTGGCTATTCGGCGGCTCCCCGGATGGGACATGGACAACGTGGCTCTTGTAGAGATCATCTCGAGGCACACTTTCGTCCGTGACAAAATTTATTTGAGCACGCTTATCCTTTTTCTTTGAATAGTCAATCCTGGACTTAATTATGAGCTTTATTTCCCAAGATACGAGAAATTCACCCACGCTGGACCAACCAGGAGGCCGATACTAGCTTGTGTTAATTGTAGTAGATGAGTAGCCAGCTCAGTTTTGAAAACACAGCTGAACACTGGATCCCCTTCTTCTGAGACATTGCAATTCAGTGCCTGATTTGTGATACATTTATATGCTTCCGTAAAATAACACTAAACATGCGCACCACCCAGTCATCACGTAAGTTGGACATAGCAATGCTCTTGATTGTTATCAACGGAATTTTGCGCTCTAGATTCGTGATTGCTTGTCCATCCTTAGCAGTAGTGATCACAATATGGACAGCNTTTTTTCGTCTTCGTAACAATCAGAAAGTGTATATTTGCCGTTTGGAGGGAAGATATACCATGATCAAGAAACGCGGACTTGGTTTGCTTGAGCGACCAAACTTTGAGACAAGCAGCTGGATACGTGAGCTAAAAGCAACAGTCTCTGCTAAGGGGATGTCAGCCATTGCATATACAGTTCCCGTGTTATAAAACCTACAGCCAATACCACAAACTTCGCGTAATTCCTCACCCAGAGGACTCTTTCCACCGACGTCTAAGTAATCGCCTATGAATCGTCGATAGCTAAGCAAACTGAAACGCCTGCGTTCCTTTCGACCACTCAAAATTGAATGGCCATAGTCACGCACTTGCGCGTAAACAATACTTTCTTTGTTATTTTTCCAAAAACGTTGGATTCGAGTGGCGCATTCATTTCGATAGCGTTGATAATTTCTCCAAGCTCTCTGGATGCGCGCAGCCATGTTATGCCAGTAGTGATCACGCATGGTCTCCAAGGCGAAAAGCTTTAGAAGGAATATCAATGCCTTATTTTTGAGATTGCCTTTATGATAAGCGTACCGTCTCTGGATTCTTGATGAACGCCTTCGTAACACCCATCTGCCATTCCTCCTTTGCGATGCCAGTGTCAATAAGAATGCGCTCGCATCCAGATCGAGCATCTCCTTGCCAAATATAGTCACCCGCATATGAAGTGGCAGGTGACAACAAGTAAAAACGCTCAACAACCTTTTCGAAAGTATTACGATAAGCAAAGCCAGCACGACGGACTCTAATGTTCTCCTGTAATCCCAGGTATTTGATCTGATGCAGAACTGCCTTGTCATCATACTCCGTAGAACTTCGGTTTTGATTAGGCTTGATAGTCCGAATATATGACGGCTGAGCACGCATGAGATTTTCCACAAGTGCACTAGCCGATTGCTGATCAAGGACGGAAGTTAGACGTATCTCTTCCTATATTTGTGAGATCCAGAATACCTTAATTCTGTCACCGGCAGTTGGTGGCCTTTTCTTACTATTTGGATCAGGATGATTAGGGAACAACGCCTGCAAGAATTGGTTGCCGCAGCCCGCGACGAGGTCTAATAGATCTTTGACCAACGCGTCCTTATTCTTGTCAGTCATACCGGAGACATTGTACATCACATCCCCCGCGTAATGCTTGACCAAAAATTTGGATCCGCGTGAGTCAAAATGCGGGTTGGAGGAAAGCGCAGAAAGACGCTGGACGAAACTGTTATCTGCTGCAGTTGGATCAGCATGTGCGGTAGCGCAAGCATCGTTGAGTGCTGCAAATATGCCCGGAGGACGGCGTTCTTCAATCAGATCACATACGACCTTATTGTTGAAATATTTGATAGGTGTCCAATTGATCTGCTCTCTAACGTACTCTTCCTGCTCGGTCTTCAACGTGAGTTCGATGAATATTTGCTGTAATTTCTCATTGACATAGTTGATGCACAGTTGTTCGAACGAGTTGTCCTGGGGTCACATTGTTAGTAGACTAAATGCACTATAATCTTTCAACAGACCTCAAATATCTCAAATCCAAAAATATCCTTGTTTTATTAAGTCAGCAGTCAGTACTATAAACCATTGAAATAGAGTCTATACTCACAAGAATCCCAATAAGTTGAGTGGTTGCTGCCTGAGGTTTCATAGAAACGTTGATTCGAGAAACAATCCATTCAAATAGGTTATTATAAATAGCCTTTGCGAGTGCATCCCTTCCAGAACTGGCCTGTGCTGGATTCAAAGGTACATCATAAACTGAACCTCGTCTACCTCCTCGCTGTGTTTCGACAACTTTTGTGGTCATCACCTTCTCAACTGAACCCGATTCGGTCTCCATGAGATAAGCAACGAAGTCAGTCACTCCAGTATCTGTAATTTGAGAGTTTCCATCATCCTTCTCGGCGAATTGAATATTCCCTAGCCAGAGGATAATAGCCAACATGCGAAATATTTCGGACTGCTCATGTTCACTTAAGCCAATGACCTGCATGGCTTTCTGCAAAAGGCTGAATCAATACAAAATCAAAGTTAAAACCAAAAGGGCGCACGATCGTGTCACTGAAGTCCTTCACATCATCTATATCCTGAACGTCAAGGCAACCGCTTTGACTAATGTAAGCGTATGCCTCAGGACCTTGTAACCCAAATGCTTCTGAAGAATTGTCAGAAATAATCAAGATAACGTAGCTAGTATTAATCCCACCTCGTTGTTCTGGGGATGCTGCTTTCGTGAATTGGTAGAAAATATGAAAATCGCGCTCATTGTCAATCTGACCAACGACTCGGCCCTTTTCTAGCAAATAGTTGGTGATTTGTGCACCGATCGGCTCTCCACGTTCATTGAACATGATTTCTAGGTATTTTCCCTAGAGTACATTTAGCCTAGATTGAAATGCATGATGTGTTCACACTGACATGTCGACTTGAGTTGTTATTTCGCAAAGTCTTCGCACAGCCGAAGCTTTCTAGGAGTGGATTTGTCGCAAGAACCATGTCTTTTATCTGTTGGATGCTGCTATCTTCTCCTCCAGACACTGCGGCAATGTATTGCATTATTCGCTTGGCCGCCTCGGTCTTCCCCGCACCAGACTCGCCAGAGATAATGACACACTGATTCTCATGGTAAGCATTCATGTTGTAGTACGATGCCTCTGCAATGCTGTAAACATGCGGGGGAATCTCAAGCCTGTTTTTCCCCCTGTAGCTTTCGATAACAGCATCGGTATAGATGCCCAAGTCTGCAGAAAACAAAAAGCTCAAAAAATGGAGCAAGGGTGAGTATACGCGCTTCATACCTCGGAACGGATTGACAGATATTAGTACACCGCCAATATAAGTATATATGTCTCCGTTTTTCCATCTCTTCCCCAGGTTCTCGTTTACGCTTTCGTTGCTGATTTTCGTGAGAAGGGTCATATCTGACACACCAACTTGCTTTTTCTTGAAACCCTCTTTCCAGTCCGCCTACAGATTATTAAGCCTTAATACTTGATTGATGCGATGCGACTCATGTACTTTGGCGAATTTCGTTGTGCCCGTCGCCGTTGCACCTTTCCTGGGTGCGGCGGCACCCTTCTTGCCTGCCTTCTTCGAGGGTGCCTACATCCAATCGTCAGTTATCAACGGCAGTCAGGATGGTGCATTTATACCACTGACCATGTTTGCTGTATAGAACGCCTCCTACTCTATAAACACAAGTAACGGTAAGTCAGTCAGGCTGAATGCAAGCACTATCAACGAAGACTCGGACAACTGCCCGAAAAGGAAAAGGCAGTGTTGACGTCGTCACGCGCTTCCTCTTTGGAAGATAACAATTAAGTACAATATTAATTTCGATTTACACTGCTTGCACTACATAACAAACGTAGATACTAATGTTATAAAATTCATCATCTTCACTGTGCCAAAGCATTCACCCCAAATTCCGTCAGCCATTTCAATGCTTCGATTGATGGCCGAAGAACAGTCTCCGTCGCACGATTTGGTCTAGCTGAATTCACGACCTTCACAAGAGCGCTTAGCAGCCGTTGATCGACTGCTTCGTTCGCGAGCTTGCTCCTTGCAGATTCATCCAACGTATTTATAAAAAGGTTGCGCACGCAGACCACGCCTCTATGCAGGAGACCGGAATGTGGTGTTACGGTTACGCTCTTGCTGACCACACAATCCTCTTCTGATGACGGGTCGATCAGCTGTTTGAGCACAAGCAGGACTCGGTGATGTTCAGATTCGAGGAATAATATCAGTTTACACGCTGTCGGAGAACCTGTTAAAACTGCCAGAGCTCCAGAAGCTGCAAGCCTTGTCGGTTCATCCTCAACATCTGCCAAAGCGATAAGAATATGGAGACGAGACTTTATCTGGTTTAAATTGCCCGAGTCAGGACAGTCGTCGCCAGAGAATTTGTTATATACATTCTCGCTGCTTGATACGAGATTACAGATTAGTTCAGTGGCAGCCCTCCGGACTAGATGGTGCTCTTCAAGCAGAAGAAACTCCACTCTGCTCAAGAGACCTTCCGATTGAGAAATCCGATCTGCCAGCTCGGGGCTGGCAGAAGAGAGATTTGTGAGAGCCATCATTGCCTCGAACGTCTGCAGAAGCGTCGATGACGAATGCAACAGCAGGTACACGAATGGCTTGATTGCTTCAACTGAAACCTCTTCGTTTGGCCCAAAAACCTGCATAGGAGAAGCTGTGATGGCGAGCTTCGCGAGCGCTTGTATAGAAAATAAGTCAGCAAACTCCACGTTTGCCTTAGCCAAAGAGTTCGACAGCATTGTCTCCGATGTCTGCTGAGAAGCATAAATTAAGGTCATCAATGTTTTCGCGCCACCAGCCTGCAGAACTTTTCCCCTGTTATCTTTATCTTCAACCAAGCCTAGCAATGCCTTCCCAACAATCATCTTGGTTGCAGCGCTGTCCGTAGCCCGAGCTATGGCAACCAATAGATCGATCGCGCCAAAATCGACTAGTCGTTTACCCCTCATTCGAACATCGGCATCGTTGTCTAACTCAACGACAGATGATACATGTCCTAAATTCTGCTCAATTTTCGAAGCCTCCGGCTGGACCATCCGCTTTAGTCGCTCAATTTGAGCCTGTTCTTCGGACAAACGTGGAGGATATGTGCAAATGTTCATAATAATGACGGCAAGCCCGAATGGCGTGGTTCTGAGCCCTTCTTTTTGGAGTGTCTTCCGCTGAAGGGAGAAGCGAAAGAAAACGAGCTTCTTCAGCAACGCGACGTCCTTCACGATGCGAACTTTAAAGACAGGCATCATGGTAAGGTATGCTAGGGCTTCAAGGGCATCCGAAATATAATTGACGCCATCGCAAGAGTCTACGACGATGTCCCTCAGAGCAGCGAACAATTCATCCAGCTTTTCTGCAGACATAGAGTTTGTGTCTGCGGCCAATCCTGCCTCTACACCTTTCATAGTGGTAGCCCCCTGCGAAGCTTTCAATAGAGCTAGCGAAACAGCTGCCTTCAGTCTATTGTCCGCAGTGTGATGAAAGGTATGTTCCATCCAAGTAGAACATTGGAGCGACAGTACAGACCGACATATTTTGTGCCCGCATGCAGACGAGAGAATGCTCGCAATGGCGATTGGCAAGTCGTCGGAAGATGGATATAATTCTAATGCGTCCATTATGGAGTCTTGAAATCCGTCACGCACGAAGATCGTTGAACCTGCCCTCCAGTCTACAGCAAACAGGACAGTCACGAAGGATATGACCTCAAGTAAATGTTGTTCCTCTACATCCGCCAATCTCTGCTCGACTGCAGGCAAGAAAAATTGCAGTATATTGTGCGTTACTGTATCGTCATCGTTATTTGGGCTTTGCGCGGAATGTCTATGGAGATCGCATTTTGAGGACAACGTTACTAACGCCTTCGCTCGAATTGAGGGTGGAGTCGAGTAGGTGAATAAGGTTGTCAAGCGCGTGTAATCTGCGGCTGAAGAGACTTCGTTACTGGTGATTTTCTTTAGCAAGTTGTCCAAGAAGATACCGTCTGCAGATTGCATACAGACAATAGTCACCAATAGTCAAAGCGTGGCAGACGGTGGGTAGGACTCCTACTGACTCCTACCGTTGGGGAATCGGTGACGTAAAAAGGTTACCAATTCACCTAAAAAGGAAGGTAGCTCACATCTGCTTATTTGACCAATTTATTTTGGGAGGTTTTATTTAGGCGACTGAGGGAGTTGGTTGTACATGCGCCAGCTGAACTGGTAGTTGTAACTTGTGAACCGCCTTCTTTTTTCAAGGGGGCTGGTCACTTTCTGGAGTCTGGAGTCTGGACCCACCTTCTTTTGGAGGGGAGGCCTGGGGTTGACTTGATTATGCAGATTGATCTTATATCAAATTGATGGTGATCCTGACATGAACTTGAAGTTCCATATTTTAAGGAAATATGTCGGCCACCCATCAGAAGACTTGGAAATAAAACGATTTGCTACAAATCTATGCAGGAAATGGTACAAATTCTTAGTCATAAGTCACATATTTGTGACATACCCTACTGGGTAGTAAGAAATACTGATTGAAGGTAAATACAACTAAAGAGGAAGAGGGAAATGCGCATCTTCTGAATAGTTTGGTCAAGATTCTTAGAAATTATCTGCATGTCCATTCTGCTGTGAATCTGGTTTACTGGAATCCATTTTCCGCCTTTTGTTCCTGGACCGCGATATCACCACAGCATTTGCACTTGGATTGTTATACCTGTGGCTGCAGTTCAGCCAATGAAAACATAAAGATGAGCTCTTTCTTACACTCTTATGGCATGTAGAAGGTAGCCTCCGGAACCCGTGGTACTCATGGTTGGGTGCGTACGCCCAGGAAGTACCTGATCAACTGTTAACGATGACTTATATTGCAGACTTTTAACCTAGTTTTACCTGATAACAACGAAGCCAGCCTTCCGTAATAGATGGGCCGAGATATTCGGGAAGAGGTCGCATCTTTGCTTGCACGTCCGTAACCACCTTCTTCACTCAGGTTTAAGTATACAAAGTACTTGGCTAACAGACACACCTGCAGATGCGGACTGTGAATCAAAATAGACGCTGATCCGTTCAAGTATGGACAAAGTCTATCGACTATAGAAAATGGATCATATTCGCTCGCAATGACCAGCCTATTATCAGAAGGTGTGAGCAACATCTCACAAAAAGAATTGTTAGCTCGTTACCCCTCAAACTCTCCCGCAAATAGGTCTTCTCTCGTGTTAAAGAGACTTCCTGTTACCTTTTTCCGCTTGTTTAATCGGGCCCTTTGTCTTTCCGACCTGAAGGCTCCCGACTCAGGCTCCGACGAAGGGAAAACTGTAAGTCTATCAGATAAGCTGAACAACTGCGAGGAGAAATGACACAAACTGGGTATGTAGTTTTCATCTGCGGTGGCCCAATTTAGCGATGTCATGATTGAGTTTATTACGTCTTCGTCGAAATTCATATGGGCTAATATTGGATATGCGGGTGGGGACTCGATATCGCATATGGTGATCACCCTTCCTTCCCCTATGAGAAATATATACACTATTTGTTGTTTAAAATATACTTTATGCTTACCTCCTAATCGTTCTAATACTGCTGTTACCAGTAGTCCAGATACGTCATCAACTACAATATACCGACCACCAGGTCTTATGCTAGCCAGATTCATCATCTGAGCAAGGGTGTCGGGACGTATTTCCCGTATTCGACTTCGGTCTTTGCTGAACCAGTAGTCACACACGTTGTGAATTGTTGGTTCAATTGTCATGAAAGTTTTTGCAAACCTGAAATACCAGCATGTCAGAATGTCATGTTAAGAATTTGCCCAGTTATGTCTGCGTGCTTTGCCTCTTTCCGTTTTTTATATTTTTCCTTGCTGTATTCTGTTTTGAGGGAGTAATTTGCATGATGGTCTATCTGGCGTTTTATTATTTCCTGTTTTCTTGTAAGTATTCGAACATCGAGGGGATGAATATGAAAGGCAGACCGACGCATGCATTCCTGACTGTTTCAATGATTCGATTTCTAAAGAAGTTAACGGTTGTACAACGAAGCTATCATTAATCAGCTCATTCGTCGCGTCTGTATCGTCTGCTTTCTCGTCTTTTTAGTACATCCAAATACATGTTTCAGCAAGGTAGGTATTCACCTATGTCGTCCATGGATTTTGGAGGGAGGACCTGAAGTTTATTATCGACTATTTCGTAAGATAAGCCGTAGGGATGCCCGATAATAGCATCACTGTTGAATGTGCCATATCTTCCGAATGATATCAATCTATGCAAACTGTCAGGCATATGCATACGCGTAGCAGATAGAGGAAAGGACAGACGAGTTACTCAGAAGCTTCAGACTTCTGATTTCGCCACTAGGTAGCTTAAAAAGGACCGAATGTCCTTCCTGCATGAATAGGCGCGACGGTCCAGCATCTTTTGCCTCTTGAATTTTCAAGCCAACCGACGACTCAATCTGAACGTCCATACTCAGAGGAGCAAGCTAGGCAAAATGCAACAAAAAGCAAAGCAATGTCACCGGTCACGGTATTTCCTTGTGAGGCGTGCCGCTTAATTTACTACCTCCTACTAAATCGATACACGCGCTCGGCAACCGGTGCTTCATTACTTATACTCAACTCAACGACAGTCTCATATCAGTTCTTAGACACGATGGATGAAGAGTACGATGTAAGTCTATGCTCTTGTTTATCTATGTTCGCCCGTTGATATCTGCCCCTTCAGGTCATCGTCTTGGGCACTGGTCTCACAGAATGTATCCTTTCAGGTCTGCTTTCTGTCGAAGGGAAGAAGGTCCTCCATATGGATAGAAACGATTACTATGGCGGTGACAGTGCTAGTTTGAATCTCACTCAGGTTAGAAGATACTATACTTTCTGTGTAATTTCATCGAGCTAACATATTTCGACACAAAAGTTGTATAGGAAGTTCAGGCCTGATCAGACCTCTCCCTCTGAACTTGGGCGTGACAGAGATTACGCGATCGACTTGGTGCCAAAGTTCATCATCGCCTCTGGCGAACTGACCAAGATTCTGGTTCATACCGATGTAACCCGCTACCTTGAATTCAAACAGATCGCTGGCAGCTTTGTTTATCGCGATGGCAAGATTTCTAAGGTACCCAGTACGGAGATGGAGGCAGTCAGGAGCCCCCTCATGGGTATTTTTGAGAAGAGAAGGGCAAAGAAATTCTTCGAGTTTCTGCAGGGCTGGAAAGATGATGACCCTGCAACTCACCAAGGCGTGCTAATTCATAACTTCACCATAAAACAGCTTTGTCTTAACCCTATAACGCAGGTGTTAATATGGATAATGACAGCATGAAGTCTGTCTACGAGAAATTTGGGCTTGAGCCTGGTACTCAAGACTTCATTGGACATGCTATGGCGCTTTACTTGGATGATGAGTGAGTTTCGAGCGGGGGTGCTGCGTAGACATACTAACTTCGTGATTCAGCTATATTAACAAGCCGGCTCGTCCGACGTATGACCGCATCATCTTATACACGTCCTCCATGGCTCGTTACGGAAAGTCGCCTTACATTTATCCACTCTATGGTCTCGGGGAGTTGCCACAGTCTTTCGCTCGTCTGAGTGCCATCTACGGTGGGACTTACATGCTCGACAAGACCATTGACGAAATCATTACCGATGCAGACGGCAAATTTATTGGTGTTAGGAGTGGTGAAGAGATTGTCAAAGCCAAGCAAGTCATTGGTGATCCGAGTTACTTCGGTGCAGGGCAGGCGAAAGAGGGTGGAAAAATGCGCGTCGTCGAGGAGGATAAGGTCATCCGTGCTATTTGCATCCTCAAACATCCTATTCCTGGCACAGAGGATGCCGATAGTGTTCAGATCATTATTCCTCAGAATCAAGTCCATAGGAGGAATGGTGAGTATCAGAAGTTAACTTGAGTTGCTGTGGCTTACAAAACGTATGCAGATATCTACATCGCGATGGTCTCCTCAACACACAATGTTTGCGCTAAAGATGTTTACATCGCCATTGTAAGCACGATTGTTGAGACAAGCACACCAGAACTTGAAATCAAGCCTGGTCTTGATCTACTCGGCCCGATTTACGACAAGTACGTTCTTCCAACTCATTGAGAATGGCTTATATTCACACTTTTTTTTTATCTTCTCAGGTTTGTTTCCGTTACTCCCTTGTATACTCCAACTTCGACAGGCACATTAGACAACATCTTTGTCACCAAGTCTTATGATGCTACTTCTCATTTCGAGACTGTCGTCGAAGATGTACAAGACGTTTGGACGAGAGTTGTTGGGAAGGATCTCGTACTCAAGAAGCGCGAAGTTGAGGTTGAGCAGTAGGGAGAATATCCACTCCCATACCTTTCTTTTCTTTTTCGTCCATTAGCATCTGCATCCGGAAAACAATCAATCAATATTAGTATATACTTTTGTCGTCTGGTAGCGATTGCCAAGCAAATAAAAGTTGGTCAATAACATTAATGAGTCGTTGTGTACAGTGCATTTTACAATTAAAGTGATTGGCGATTTAAAAGAACGCATTCATATCGAACTCAGGAACCGATACGCCCTGTTTTGCGGACTTCATCAAATTGCCTAGATTGGACTTGCGTACAGCCATGTCGTCGACTATCTTCAGATGGGTCTGCTTTATGCTTGATGAGACCGGCGAAGTTGAACGAGTAGAGGGATCCGAAGGGACATCCATGTCAATCATAATGGACGTCTGTCGTTTATGTCCATAAGCCGATCGACGAACAGTGCCTAGCATAGAACCAGGTAGATCATCACTGTTGCTTTGTAATTCTGAAGTACGTATACGAGCAGTCGGTCGATCAAACGACCATGACTTAACGAGATCCAAGGCCATCGCATGGCAACCTTGCGTTCCAACGAAAAATCGGTTCAGCTTTCCAATCGAGGAAGCCAGAACAAATGTGACCTACCCATACGACAAAACACACGTGCTGTCTGCAGGACAAAATTGAATTCAGTTTTACCAGAGATCTCGTTCGTTCCTTTCGCTGTCTGCAAAGTCTTCGACTTGAGCTGCGAGAACAGTAAGGCCAAACTCGGGTCGTCGTAATTGGGGTCGCCAATGTCTCTGATTGAGATCTCCACAGTTTTGGAGATTTCCTCTAACGGTGACTAAAAGATCAATCAGCACGACCTACAGAAAGAAAACCAAGGTCGTCCTTACCACCAGTATACGTACTGCAAGATCGCGTCTATTCAGCAGCCAAAACGCCCAGCTACCTAGCCACCTGTTGCCTTTCTCGAATGCAAGTGGGATCATAACATTCGTCAGGATGTTGTTGAGAACGGGTCCTCCATCCCCTTGTTCAACCACTCTCGATATGGCGATAGCCATTTGGGGGTCATTGAGATACTTGATGCACACGTTAACAGCATCTTTAAGCCCACCACCAAGAATAAAAAACGCTGCAGCATAGTCAAATCGCTGTTTACTAAGTAAAGCGAAGGCATTCTTCAGCGCCGCCGTCCGCCAACGGGGCTGATTGAAGTCGTTCGAAAGAAACTTCACCATCATTGCTTGTTCTTTGTGCCAGGCCGCCTGCTTCCACAAACCATGTACAAGTTTAACTTTTCCGAGTGCAAAGTAAAACAGGGAGCAACGGGTTGGGTCACGGGCATCATTCGACATATACTGACTTCTTGCGATAGCCTCCATCTGGGTTTTCTGATGCAGTGATAAGGCTGACGTAAATCGAGAGTAATCTGAAATTATCGCACCATAGAGTCGATGGAGTTCAGCCAAAGAAATACCCCTAATGCCTTCGCGTCTGCCCACTTCATTTTCCCACCACATGCTGACTCTGAGGCAGCCAGTAAGATCTCCTGGCTCTCACTATGAAACGCCCAAACCATATCACGGTAACGCAAACGTTCGCGCCCAACTGTTTGTTTCGACATATGCTGCGAACGAAGAGGGTATGAACCTGTAGAGGCTGGGGATCCTGGGGAGCTCGGAGAAGAAACTCGCGCATTCAGGATGTAGAAAGACCGCATGGAGATGAGATACCGTAACCCATTAGAATCAAGCGCTCTCCTCTGTTCATCAACCTGTTCATCAGGCGAAAATCATTCCTGAGCATCTCGTAAGATGATAATACAAAACTCACTTCAATTATGGTCTGAAGAAGAACGATGAGGTGAGCACGTTCATTGGGAGTCAAATGAGCGAGAGGTTCAGTTTCTAGTTCATCGATAACATGTTGTACAAGCGACCGCGAAAAGCTGTCTTCATGATCACTAATTGAAGCTATAAAGATGAGTTCTATAAACGCAGTTAGCAAGAGAAATTTACTCATTAGGAGCCTCCATAACATCGTTAAATAATACAGAGAACTGGGGCCGGCTAATGATTTTACTCTGGCGCACATTAATTTATATATATACAAGAGTAGGGCGGGACCTCACCGGAGAAGCTCCTTGGTAAATGTCTAGATATCGTTCGATCGGTAGATCCTTCCACTCTTTTACAGGCTGCTCTCCACCAAGGCAGTGAAACAAATTAATGATAACATCTTTCACTAGTTCGATTTTCCCTACAACCTCAGTAAGTTGGATGCTTGCTTTTGAACTGCCAAGCGTGCTTACCCCATAGAAGACATTGCAAGATCATTTGCGGGTGATAGTCTGGTAAAGGACCATTCAACTGTGCAACACGCTCAAAAAGCCCAATATGTTTGTCCTCGTTGTCATTCAGTCGGCCAAGTTGACCGTATTGAAGCATATGATGTCCTGCTCCGACCAGAAAAGTCCCTCCAGCAAGCCAGATGGAGTCAGCAATTTGGTGGGTTAACATGCTGGAATATATTGGTCATATGCAGGAGATTTAAAAATAAGAACATCACTAACTGTCCAATATCGATACGGCCAAGCACACCCCATGCTGGTTCTTCGCTGAAGTAGGACATACGCTGTTGGCAAAGGAGAAGTACATGCTGAGAGAAACCGACTGCGAGAATAGATTGAAAGTCAGGAGTTGAAGTCCAGTCTAAATCATTTATTGCTTCGTTTCTTGGGTATTGTACTGTTAGAAAATCCAAATAGATTAGAATTTATCCACGCTCACTCATAATTGCACCTAAACTCTAATCCTGAGGCGAATTCTGACTCTTTGGAGTCCCAGATCGTCAGCACATCGCTGTTCTGATCAGAAAACACTTTTTATAGATACCGTTCACAGCTGAGCTCCAAAGACGAAGTGGTCTTAATTACATACCAAGTGCCGACTTCTTTGCAGAGCTACACCTAGCCAATCGGTACCCCGCCATCCCAGTCTGGACCCGACCAGTGCAAACCCACGACTGCTGAGAACTATCTTCGTCTAAAGACCAGAATGCTAGTTCCCCATCGTCAGCTATACTGAGAAGCACATCGTGCTGACGGCTGTTGCTCGGCTGACTCGTACTACTCCATGCCATTGGATCGACAGGAATAACTAGAAAATAAGGTTTGGAAGACGGAAGGGAAATCGGAGAACTAATTGTTAAACTTGTCCTTTCAAGTGATTGAGACGAGTTTAAAGGGGGTACTTGAATCTGTACTATTGAATATGAGGTGGTGATACCGACGAGGGAGGAAGATCTCCCATTAGGTAGACAGAATAGCGAAATCAGGCGAGGGATAGCAGTTAGAACAGATGAAGACCCCAGTGAAGATCCATGCAGTGTTAGCGTTGGCATTTCGCCTGATTCGGAATATAATGCAATACGCTTTCCATAATCGAGAACAGCGACAAGATCTGCCTTCGGCCACCGGCCCATGCACTTCATCTCTGTGTTTCCTGAGTGAGTGTGCCATGCTTCGACGAAATGCTCTCGTACAATCGCTAGGCCCCTCCCATCAGGAGTCCGTACAAACCTAAGAATTTTGGAGGTATCGCTCTCGTTGAAGTCAGGACCCCGTGAGAGTAGAGTCATACCATCACTCCCGTCTTCCGAGAACCGGAGAGGATCCATTTCATACGTATGCAACGGAGGGGAAGTAACAAATATCATAGAAGGGTGTTTTGGCGTTTTGAGTATGTGAAGGTGACGTGGAAAGCAAATGAAAGTTGATGGAGGTGATTGAAGAAGGGTGAATTGTTTGAGGAGTGTAGGCGGCCGGCAATCCAGATTCTTTAAAAAAGATGTCAGTATTATATATATATATAGATTTTGAATAACATACAGCTACTGCTCTTATAATCAGCGAATTATCAGAAAATACTCTGACGAAAAGATCCCACCCTTCGCCGCTCATTTCTTTCAATCGTCGATATCGAGAATCTTCAGGGATGACGACTCCAGATAAAGTGGCGTTGAGGGATTCTGCCAAAGTATCCTTATGCAACCAAAATATGTTAGAATGGCGGTCGGCAGTTGTGACATCGATGTAGTGTGGTACATCTGTATACAGGTCAAGCGATGCATGGAGTTGAAGGAAGTGTGGTGTATCCACGACAGGAAGAAAAATGCGAAGTGTAGCGTCGGCCGTAATCGTATATAATATAATGTCATCTCTTCGTAGGACAAGAAATGTAACTTCTCACATGATGAACAAGTGAGCATAACGTACCTACTTGACTTCTCTGAGAATCTCCAAATAAAGTCCTTGACAGGTCTTGGGTGTCGCAAGCTTTGTAATAGACCACCTGACACTGTCGAGTACACACGTACTGTATTGTCTTTCTACGAAAGAGTAAGATATAAGACTCAATTTCAGATATTTTATGTACGCACTGTAGTTATGGTGGCGAGATGCACCAGTGAGGGGGAAAATCGAACAATAGAGTATGGTTGCGTGCTGAAAAGAAGTCAAAAGGCGCGCGACATCGTAACAATCGATTTAACTCGTACGAAATAAACCACTTTTTTGTCCAGACGAGCATATTGTCCTCAAGGCCCAAAGTATAGACAGCGAGACCAGTGACATATCCCACCCCGAGCAGCCCTTTTGAGCTTAAACAAGTCTATACTACTAGGATAAATGGGACCTCTCACCAGATTTACAGTCGATTGCAGTCACTGTCTGACCGTTGGTTGCAGAAAGGGAGGAATGGACCCTCCAAGAATCTTTCTGTACGCCAGAAAGGGACCAAAGGGCAACATGTGAGCCTAAAGAAGCTGCAATCTATTGAAGCCCATTAGGTAGGAAAGTGAGCATAGTTCCATTTAGGCTCACCAACTTCATGCCTGGTTCAATTGAGACGCACTTGATATGTTCGTTTGTGTCTCGGATACCGGGGAACACATCGCTAAAAGCCAGAGCTCGATTGAAAGCAAACGTCCGGGCGTCGAGAAGAACGACGCAGTCGACAAACGCATAGACCTGCGTATGCGATACTTTCAGAAGTCTGAAGTATTGATTTGAATTCAACACGCACGAGGAGAATTTCATCTGGAAGCGTAAGAATATGAACATCAGATGACGGACAGCCAACAAAAGAATGTATAAGATCTAGCATGGTTGGTCGTGTCGACGAGGCGCCGTCGTGCTGTGGTCCACGTCTGCATACGTCAGCATCATCCACGTAACCTGGTCACTCCGAATCCGCGTGCATTAATATTGTAGTTGGCGGAGGGCCAACTACGCCTCCGCTCCTTTGCCTCGTACCACCACATGCGTGTCTTCCACCCTTTCTCACTCTCACTTTTGCCACTTCTGCCTTTCGCTGCCTCTTCTCCGTACCAGAACGCGTTCAACGCGACTACGTTGACTCAGTCGCGCACTCTCATCGACGCGCTCTCAGAAGATCCAGACTATACCTCCCTCCTCAAGCTTCTCCAACTCGCCCAACTCGTCCCGACGATCAACAAGCTCAACGGAAGCACACTATTTGCCCCTACCAATGAAGCTATAGACAGATACTCTGAATCGCATTCACTTTGGTCAGATACGCTGACCGACTTAGAATTTGCATATTCCGCGCGGGACAATGTGCAGCAGAAACTTCGCCAAGAGCTGCTCTACCATTTTCTAAACTACTCTGTCCCACTCCTTCCAGGCGATTTCAAATTACAGGTACACAGGACGTTACACTTCCCGCTCAAAACACTAGATTCTCCGTCTCGTGATCCTCCGCCCAATCCTCCTTGGCTGCCAGTCCCCGACGGTACTCTAGGTGGCGAACCTCAGCGTCTTCGCGTTGCATCCTTTGATGGAAATGTGATGGTTGGGACAGACGCATTCGGAAAAGGTGGCGCTAGTGTAGTGAAAGGTCAAGTTGATGGGGGGAATGGGATGCTCTTTGGTATAGACGATGTCTTAAGAGTGCCTCCGGATCTAGGTGAGCAATATGTATAAGCAAACTATCGCACTCCATCTCACTGTCTTTGATAGCCATTGTCGCGACGCAACATCCTTCGCTATCGTACTTCAATAGCATAATGACCTCTGACATAGCTTCCTTGCTGAATTCGACATCCGAGCTTACTCTTTTCCTACCTGTTGACAGTGCCTGGGATGTGCTACCTGATATCGAGCGCAAATACCTGGAGAGCAAATTTGCGACGGATGATATTTTGCAGATACTCAATATGCATGCCGTAATTACCGAGGGTGTACACTGGTCAGAATCATTCGAGCCTGCGTTAAACCGTGCGTCATGATCCTTTGTGGTAATATTTAATCTACAGCTGATGTATGATTAGTGACAACCGTTTCTGGTTCAACTCTTGAAATTGTTGTCTCACCTGAATCTCAGAAAACACACATTTCATCTGCCGAGCTAATGGAACCAGACGTTTATGCGTCCAATGGGGTCCTTCATACCGTATCTTCTCTTCTCATACCTACAGGTTCTTTCAGCATCACGCCCGAGAAATATCTCCTTACACTCAACTGCACATCATTCGTATCGATGCTACATTCTGTTGATCTCACGCATCTGATCAACAACACCGAATCCCAGTTTACAATCCTTGCTCCTACAGATGACGTCGTCGAACTTTTTGGCGCTAGCGATGACTTATTTTCTGAAGAAGGGAGCGAAGAACTCAAACGACTTCTAAGTTACCATTTCTTGCCCGGGAAGTGGACACCGAAGAAATTGAAGGATGGCATGCTCGTGGAGACTGCATTGGTAGAGGTTGGTCTCAACGAAGGGCGACAAGTTGTAGATATCGAGATAAGCGGCGGTGATGATAAACATAAGAAGGACAAGAGTATCAGTATCAGGTTCGGAGGAGCGTCCGTCATGGGAGAAGTTTGTAAGTAGCTGTACACTAGCAAGTCTAATATGCTTCCGTTTCCCATACTGATGTGTCTCTCAGATGATGTCGACAATACTTTGATATATCTCATTTCGAGGCCTCTCATGCCTCCTTCCGACGTCCTGACTGCAGCCCTCCCTTCCCTTGAACTCTCATCTTTCCTAGCCGCCGTCTTCTCTACTAGTCTTGCTGACCGATTAAAAGAAAAATCTCGCACAACATTTTTGATCCCTGAGAACGACGGATTCAAACGTTTGGGAATGCTTGTTAGTGCTCATTTACTTTCAGCGTCCTCCAAGTCAGATCTTGAAAGCGTCATCCTTCATCATGTTCTCGATGATGTTGAATATGCCAAAGCTTTTCAAAATGGTTCACAAAGGAGTTACGCAACTCTAGAGGGTACAGATGTTCATGTCAACCGGGTTGGGAACGGCACTGTTACGGTCACTGCTAGCGGTGGCTGGGCAGGAATGAATTCTGTTGTTTCCACAAGGAATTTGTTGACGAAGACTGGAGTCGTCCATGAGCTGTCGGACGTTCTTTTACCGCGGTCTTTCAATCTGACGATAGGGAAACTCGTTAAGGCCGCTCGAGGGACTACGATGTCTTCGATGCTTATACGTGCTGGAATGGAATGGATCCTAAACGGAACTGCGCCACAAGAAGGATCTCACTGGGCAGATGCTGGAATGGATGGTGCTGGTTGGACACTTCTATGTCCGACAGATGAGGCTTTCAAGGGGTATAATCTAACGAAGCTTTACGAAGATCCAGAGCGCTTGCAGAGCATAGTCGAGCAACACCTCATACCCATGTCTAAGCCTCTTGTACCCAGTCTTTCGCTGTTGGACTCATTCCAAATAAACAAGCCGTTATTACTGGACGATTCGGCTACGTATACGACGCTGCGCTCGAGGGAGTCAGCGTACGGCGACATCGTCTTCCGCCAGTCGGGTGCCGATGAGAAAGGCGGATCAGGCTATCTCGTGGGAATAAAAAATGCGCGTGGGACGGAAGGCCGGAACGATTGGGCACGAGTACTGTCTTGGGGCAGGACGACTACGAGCGGTGGCATTGGGGGAGTCATCCAAATAGATGCAATTCTCATGCCTTATCGCCCCAAATGGTGGCTTGAATACGGCGCACCTATCGGAGTCGGAGCTGTTGGAATTTTACTGATTGGTTTGTTTTTCTTGGGAGTGCGGGCGGTCTGGCGTCGAGACACATCGGAAGCGACATATGAACCTGTCGGTGGTTTTAATAACGAGGATGACGAGGATTCTTAGACTTTGCTTGTGTGTATGGAAGATAATTTGCGGTTTTTGTGCACCTGTATAATTAATCAACTATGTACGCTATAAGATATTGGTGAGTTATGCTGACTCCAGCCTTTGTATATAACTTCATCAGAAGGATTGAAACAATTAGATAATAAATATAATAGTACTACAAGAAGTAGATTCCCGATTCCCTACAGGAGCTTACTTTACTTAACAGAAGTTCTTGTATGCAGCACTTCTGCAGACCTTCATCATATTCTCACTTGGAATCCTCTCACCCTCTGAAGTAATTGAAGTACTAGCAGTCTCAAATCTTATTTTGGTCCGCGGGCGCGTGGCAGCCTGTACACTTGCAAAAATGATCTTATCTGGTACTTGATGTCTGGACTCCTGGGATCACGGCAACGCACTTTTTGTACCTCCTTCTCTTACTATCACCCCGAGCGAAATCTTTTCTTCTCGAGTGTCCATGTCTGTCAAGAGCCTCTCTGCAGATAAAACTGGCCAACTAGATTCGCGCCGTCGCTCAATGTTTCTCAAACAGTCTAACTTCACGAAGAAACACGGAAAACGTCATCACGGATTCGACAAGGAAAAAGCGCCCTACCCTCTGAGTTTCGACCGCTCAGCCTTGGATCTGTGGGTCGAACCATTGCTCGTTCTACATGAACCATTCACACACAAAGACATCTTTCTAGTGATGTCATCGATCATGTCTTTCTCAGACAGCTGAAACAGTCCGTCAGCTTTCTAGAGTTTGAAGGCAGGCATCCCAAGCGCTGTTTAGATCTGGGATGTGGTGTGAGTATTGCAAATTTCCGTCGACATAATCTACTAGATGATGTACATGCTAGACGGGGACATGGATTTTGGATGCGCTTAGGGAGTGGCCAGAGTGTCATTTTGTGCGTAAATTCGTCCTATAGTTCGGCATCTCTTGTCGTTGACGTTTGATTGAAGATTGGATTTGATCTTGTCAGCATACAGCCTCCCCTGAGCATTCTTGAATCGGCTCACTCCTCACGTGTAAAATGGATTCACGGAAACTTGTGGGTCTCTGCACCTTTATTGCCGAATCCTTCGTTATAATTCCGTCGCTAGCCTGACGACCAAACTTCCTTTCGGGGACGATGATTTTGATCATGTACACATTCGAGGTATTGCTCGTGCGGTCCCAGAAAACAAGGTTAGTAGGTAAACGTGCCACAGTACAGCAACTCTTTTGACAGACCTTTTTCAAGTGGGGTTATTTATTTGAGGTGATCTCTTAAAGTATTCTAGAAAAACTTGTATGAAACATTGGGCAGGAAATTAACAGGGTACTTAGACCAGGTGGTTCAGTTGAAATGATAGAAGAAGGTAACAAATATTTAAATAGATAAATTTATGCTGAAGGAAGACCTCTGCATACTTAGACATTCACTTTCCATCTCTACCTCGGTGGTACACGAAAGCTCTTAGAGCCCGAGATCAGAGGCCCTCCATTCATATGCCCGATGGATCACAACGCCGCTCCCTACCTATGTCTCCACCATCGACACCTCCACAAGACGACACCCTTCATGACCATGTCTTACTTGAATCACTATTCAACTCCGTCTTTGAAACGCGATTTATTAACCGTGAGCCTACATGTGAGCCATCTTTCAGTGAGCATATTGAAATATACTAATAATATACTGCTCCTTGCTAGCCATACTTCCTAGCTATTTTGCGACATACTTCCGCCACGTTCTTTGTTCCCCTGTAATAAACTTTCCTACACCTACCCTCCCAACAGTGCCGACGTACAGCATAGCCTCTTCCGGCCGTTTCGTTTCGTCATCATCGTTAGCTTCGGCTGCTAGAAGCTTACGTGCTCGTAGGCAACAACCATCTTATTCTTCAACAACGTCTGAGTCATCGGGATTCGACAACATGTCTGACGATGATGAGGAACAATTGATCCAACAGCGAACGCCACCTTCAACCGATGACGAGCTAGTGCCTCCGAATAAATTTGACTCTTCGATTAACGTCTGGCCATATTACTCTTCGCCCTCTGACGATACTACAACCGGTGATGCATCGGAGTTGGGATTACTTCCTATAGCATCCCTATCCGAAGCTACGTGTTTCTCACTGGCTTTTCAATTGCATCGCATGTACAATCTCGTTCTCGCATGTCAAGAAAGCATGTGGGAGGTCTTGAATGATCGCATTCGGAATCGCGAGTCAGAGTTGAAGCGGCTGGGTTGGGATGATGATGACCTTGAGGCGGAACATGCTCGTCAGCGATTTGAAAAATTGCTAGAACGTTATCGGAGGTATGTCATTTCTTACGTCGCCAATAGTCAGATAACAAGAACGTATTCTGAAATCCGGTTTAGTGATATGCAAACTCGAGCTGCCTTGTGGCAGAGAATGGCGCTCTCTGAGTCCCCCGCATTTAGACTCCCCAAGCAAGGTAGAATTACTAAGGCTGAAATGAACGATGAAGATCGGGTCTATCATGCCGTGTTGGGCGCACAGAAACACGCAACAAATGAGGAATTGCGTGCGCCTTGCAGAACATTGCGTATCTTTGTTGGTTTCAAATACGGAATGTAATTTTTTTTCTTCTATTTTGTTTCTTTTTGCTTTCCCAAGCCCATTCTTCCTCTGTTCAACTTGCATCGTGTATTTCCTTCTGTCACTGCGGTCTTATTGTTTTTAATAATATACCATACTTTTCGCTCTGTATCTAAGTACTCGCCAACTGGCAAACATCGCTGTCATTGTCAAGTTAACGTTTGACTGCGTAAAATTAAATCAGTCCCACGCCTATCACTGCAGCACCTGCAAGTTTACTCTCAGAAAGAAACTTTACTCAGTTTCAAGTTGAAGATGCAAAAGGACCATCCTGCCTCCGAAGACAATGATAATGTTGGAAAACGAAATTGATACAACTTGAAGGCACATTGCTGATATGTGCAGTCCTGGCCATGGGTTCATCAGGAGACACATTTACTATACTAGAAGTGATGAATTTGTATAGTACTCCATAGTACTCCATAGTCCCCACCAACACCTATGGAAACTAATGAGTCTATGTGCTCTATATAGACCACATAGTTTCTATAGTAATGCAGGGAACTAGTATAGTGCATTACATCTTGGGAAAGAGATGATCCTACTGCTGCATATATGCATGGAATTCATGAGTAATTGCACTGATTTTAAGTATATGGACACAATAAATTCAATTGCACCATAGGAATGTAAAATAATCCAAGTAATATCCAAAAAGTGAAAACCCGCCCACTGACCAAAACTCGAAAAAATGGAGTGGCGGTATCTTCCCACGCCTCAAATTAGATATGCAATAACTTGGATATGACAAGTAATACTATGTGCATAAGTACATATTCTGTATTGTGTAGTTGCTTGGTTGCTTGATTACTTGATGATGAAACTTATATAGTGTAGAATGTGCATATATGCATGATTAATAGTTTTAGAATTTCCATTTGAAACTATGGAAACTATATTAGACTGTATAGTGCTGTATAGTTCTGGCATGCAACTATATAGTCTCACTAAAAGGGGACCAACAAAGGCAACTATGGAACTATGCAAACTATCTAGTGCTATATAGATGTTGAAATTTTTCCTGATGTTTCTGACATTCCAATCCTTATAATCTCCTTGGGTACTGTGGAAGTCAGGTTGCAATTGCATGTACATTGCTATCATCTGGACTGATGGTGTTTTGGGATTTCAGCGATACCGGTTGTTCTTATTTCTTCACATCTGTTAAGCCAAAGGCTATAACAGTGACGAGGTAACGAGTAAGAGCAAAGTGACGAGTAAGCAGAGGGCCGACTTAGGGCCTGAGAGGGTTGACTGAGTACTGATGAGGCCAAGAGGCACACTGGTGGACTAGGTGACAAGGTGTTTGGCTATGAGAACGAAGAGCTCAAGCTTGGGGCTTAGGGCTCTGAGTACATGCCTTATATACTACTGGTACATAGGGGTAGAAAGGGATGGAAAGTGATGGAAAGGATGACTGAGCGAAGGATGAGCATCAGTCAGCATAGAAGGGTATGGAACTTGGTGGAACAAGTGATCAGGTGATACAGGGGCTACTGTTGAAGTAAGCGGAGTGATGTGATGAGATGGATAGATAAGCGGGGCGATGTGATGGGATAAGGTAAGGAAATTGTAACATTGCCTCCCTTTCAAGGATCAACAATTCTCTGCAATTGTTAAGAAAAAATAAAACAAAAGAAAAAGAAAAAGGGGGCAACCATTTACTGGTGCAGAAGGACGGATGGGAATAATGGGCGTTATGAAAAGATAGTAAGAAAATGCACTGGTAGTTTATTGTCATTGTGGACAAGTATAGTTTTAGGTCAATTTCGGACCAGATTCCGACATGTTTCAGTCGGATGGGTAGGGGCAAGTAAATTGGTTGTGCCTAATGTCACCGCAAAGGATGCATATTACCGGTCTAGGGGAAACCCAAATGGTGTGTCGTCCAAAAGGGAGTACCTGAGTATTCCGATCAGCAGACCCGTGTCCATGGGTGGATGACTGTGACAAAGTTGGGGAGGTCTGGATGGCAGTTTCTGATACCTCAATAAACTGGTCTTCAGTGTCATCGACAATGGTGATTGGATTTTCTGGTGAACCGGAGGGACGGGAGTGTTATGATATAGACATTTTTTCATTTTAATTTCGCTTTCATGACACTCTTACATAATCATTACATAATCATTACATAATAAGGGATTAGTCATTGCTTAGGTAATTGTTAGTCAGTAGGGGATTAAGTAATCATTAGGTAATCATTACTAAGCGGAAGGTTCTAGAAGGGATTACATCATCATTCCCCATCACTCTGGTTAGTAGGATAGCCATAGATTAGACCACCCCTAAAGTAGCACTGCTTGGTCTGTGCACCAAGAATGTTTGTGTATAAATACCTGGCAATATAGACCTAGAGACCTCAGTTGAGTTCTCTCAGGATATCCACTATTCACAGTGTGACCCCTCCTTAGTCATCTTAAGCTCTACCCTTGTTGTCTTTTACTTGTTAGAACCTGTGTGCTTATATAGTGTGTAGTGTTGCCCTAACAGTAGAACTCAACTCTTCTTGCACACCTTCTAAACTTTCCCTTCACCGCTCTATCATCAGTGTTTGCTCTCTCTAGTCGTTACTCTGGCTGCGCGTACTCGTCGTACACAACGCGCTGGTCTACGTCCTCGAGGATACTCCTTACGTTCATACTCTTATCTCCAACACATCAGCTCTTATTCATCACCCAACACTTCATCACATCGATCCTATAAAGCGAAGCACCGGCTTCCTTGGCGTCCTTACTGGTGCTAGCTCCTTGGTTAGTGATCAGCTTTGTTGGAAACCCCCCATCTTCCCACACGCGTAGAAATCAGAGGGACTGTGGGTCCCTCGCTACGTGGCAGTTTCATATCCGTTCTTTATTAAATCGCACCCTTTGGTCGTGGTGATCTTCTGGTGACTGCGGTATCCAAAGTCACGTGACGTATTACAAAGCGTCAGGCTGGTAGTTGCGAGTACTAGAGGCTGTGCCTTATAGCTCCACGGTTCAGTTGCTCTCGATCATTGCCTGGCGGCGCCGTAGTCAGTTGAATAGTTAGCTAGCTAAATAGTTAGTAGTAGTTTGTTTTTCAGATGTCGTTTAGTCAACCTGGAGGAAATAACCCAGGGAGTAACCCAGGAGGATCTGGTGGACCATCGGGTACAGCAGGGTCAATTCATGCACGACAGACCCCAGTTGATGTAAACGCCTTACTACAGCTGGTGGCAAACATGACAACCCAGTTGCAGACCCTGACACAGGTGGTGCAGCAAGGGCCAGCACAGGCACCAGCACGACCTGCTCGGGCACCCAAGGTAGCGGTCCCAAATGTCTATGATGGGGCAATGGATAAGGCAGAAGATTTCATTCGGGAAGTGCAGCTTTACGTTAACACACATGCGGCAGAGTTCCCTAGCCATGAGGAGGTCGTCTATTTCACGCTGTCATACATGGGAGGAGGGACGGTGCAGAACTGGAAAAACAATGTGTTGGAAGCATGTTCGGTTGCGGCAGGACAGANCCCCCCCAACTTTTCCCTATGCATCATGGGAAGTATTCAAAAATGAATTTCAGGAGCAATTCGGTGACCCAAATCCAGTAGCGACAGCGATAGCCAAAATGGAGGCACTACAGCAAGGCACAGACACCTGTGACGAGTTCACTGTAAAGTTCCAAGCTCTTGCTCCGCGGACCCACTATAATGATGCGGCGCTTATAGAACTTTACAAAAAGAAGCTTAATCGTCGCTTACTTGAAAAGTTGTACTCATTACCGAACATGCCTAACACGCTCCAGCGGAACCAGACAACTGGTGACAAGGGGTGGTACCAATGGGCAATGCAATTGGACAGGCAGTGGAGAGAATTTGGGGCACAGAAGCGAGTAGATGGGGAGGCGAGAAAGGCAACTGGGAGCACAAAAGGAGGCACAAGTGCTAGGTCAGGGCAGCAGGAACAGGGGAAAGCTTGGAATGCGCCAAGTTACAACAGAATGGGACAAGGCACAGGCCAAGCCAGAGACCCAAATGCTATGGATGTGGATCAGACCAGACGCCGTCCACCAGTCAAATGTTTCAAATGCGGAAGAGAAGGACATTATGCCGCGCAGTGCCGATCACGCTTGGATATACGAGCCATGACGTATGATCAAATGAGGGAGTATTTTGAGGAGGAAAGTGCGCGAAAGAAAGATGGGGAGGAAGTAAAGAGGAAGCAGGAGGAGGCGAAGGATTTTCCCCAAGAGTCGGAGTAAAGTTTCCCATACTTACGGCTCAATGTAACAGTTCTGCTTCTAATAAATTAAATAAGGGGCCTTCCTTTGATAGGAAGCTTGGCGTTGATAAAAAGACGTGCTTAATTCCTCCTTTACCAAAGAAAACAGAATTAGGGNAAAAAATTCATATTCTCCATGCAAAATCCAAACTCAATTGTCATCCACACCACATTACAAAAGCCAGATACACATGAAAGACTAGAAGTAGAGGCGTTAATTGATAGTGGAGCCACAGGACTCTTCATTGACAAAGAGTTTGTAAAGCAAAACCGGTTGAAAACTCGGAGTTTGGGCTACACCATTCCAGTTTTTAATGTAGATGGAACAAAAAATGTGGGAGGAAGCATTGAGGAAGAAGTTGACCTAGTTGTCGAATACAAGGAGCACAGGGAACTAGCGACATTCGAAGTATGTAACCTGGGAAAAACAGTTCTTATCCTTGGACATAACTGGTTGAAGAAACACAACCCTGAAATTGATTGGGTAACTGGGGAGATTAGTCTTACACGCTGTCCAATATCTTGCCATGATATCAGGTTTGAAGAGGAATGGAGAAATGCGAAGGGATTGTCAGACCTGGTACCAGGAATTTGGGGAGATGAATGTAGACCAGACAATGAGGAAGCATATGAAAGAAGAGAAGGGTGGTTATGGGGAGAGAAGGAAAGTGAAGATGAAGACATGCCTGATCTGATGGATGCCTCAGATGAGGTTTATGATGAAAAATATGATTGGAAGATCAGAGAAAGAGAAGTACGGGGAATGGAGAAAGGTGGACTGGAGCGCATACCAAAGAAATTCCATAAATATCGAAAAGTCTTTGAGAAGGAAGCATCAGAGCGTTTGCCAGCTCGGAAACCATGGGACCATGAGATAAAACTCAAACCTGATTTTGTCCAAAAACGAGCAAAAATATACAACTTATCACCAGATGAACAACAGGAATTAGATGCGTGGCTAGAAGAAAACCTTCGAAAGGGGTATATCAGACCATCTAAGTCACCCATGACATCGCCTGTATTCTTTGTTGATAAGAAGGATAAGAGCAAGCGGATGGTTACTGATAATCGATATTTGAATTCTGGCACAATAAAGAATGCGTACCCATTACCGCTCATATCTGAAATCATTGACAAGGTCAGGGGGGCCAAGTACTTCTCCAAGCTGGACCTTCGATGGGGATACAACAATGTCCGAATCAAGGAAGGAGATGAAGAAAAAGCTGCTTTTGCAACTAACCGTGGGTCATTTGAACCATTAGTTATGACCTTTGGGTTATGTAATGCTCCCAGCACCTTCCAAAATATGATGAATGATATTTTCTATGACCTTATCACCAAAGGAGTAGTTATTATCTACATTGACGACATTCTTATCTTCACTGAAACGATGGAGGAAAATGACAAAGTGGTAGAAGAGGTTCTCAGGAGACTCCTTGAAAATGATCTATTCCTCAAACCAGAAAAGTGCGAGTTTGGGCAGGCATCAGTTGAATTCTTGGGGATCAGAATAGGGAATGGGGAGATACAAATGGTGGAGGAAAAGGTTCAGGGAGTAAAGGACTGGCCAGTTCCAACAAAACTTAAGGAGGTGGAATCATTCTTGGGGTTTGCAAACTTCTATCGACGCTTTATCAAGGACTTCTCCAAAATAGCACAACCCTTAAACCTCCTTAAGAAAAAGGACCAGGCTTGGACTTGGGGAAAGGAACAGCAACAAGCTTTTGATGAACTCAAACAGCGGTTCTGCGATGAACCAGTCATCGTTATTCCTAACCCAAAGAGAGAATTGCGAATAGAAGCAGATGCTTCAGACTATGCTACTGGGGCTGTATTATCCATGAAATGTGAGGATGACAAATGGAGACCATGTGCTTACCTGTCAAAAAGTCTAAATAATGTTGAGCGAAATTATGATATTCATGACAAAGAACTCCTGGCAATTATTCGTGCTTTAGAAGCATGGAGACATCACTTAGAGGGAGCAACACATCCATTTGAGATATGGTCTGACCACCAAAACCTCCAATATTTTATGACAGCAAAGAAATTGAATAGACGACAAGCACGATGGTCATTATTCCTGTCCCGATTCAATTTCACTATCATTCATAAACCAGGCAGTAGTATGTCTAAGGTTGACCTTCTATCGAGACGAGTAGACCATAAGGAGGGGGTAGAGGATGATAATAAAGACATTATCTTGTTAAAACCTGAACTTTTCCACATTAATGCCACAAGACAAGGGCATGTTCTAATAAATGGGGAAGAACAGAACCTCTTGAAACGAATCCGTAAAAGCCAAGAGTGGGATGAACCAGTTGTTAAGGCAGTAGAAGAGTTAAGGAAGACAGGACGAAAGGTCATTAGGGGGGAAGAATGGGCAGAAGAGCAGGGACTAGTCTTATATCGAGGAAAAGTGTATGTACCAAGGGACACCCAAATCAGAAGGGAAATAGTGAAACTACATCATGATTCAGCAATAGCAGGGCACCCAGGAAACTGGAAAACCTTAGAATTAGTCTCACGAAATTACTGGTGGCCAGGAATGACTAAATTTGTACAAACATATGTCAAGGCCTGCGACAAATGCTCACGCCATAAGGTGTTCCCAGAAAAGCCAGCAGGGAAGCTTGTGCCAAACCCAGTACCTTCTGAACCATGGCAACACATATCAGTGGATTTTGTTACTGGACTACCTGAAGCACAAGGGTTTAATGCAATATTAGTAGTTTGCGACCGGTTCTCTAAACAAATCCATGTGATAAACACTCGAGACGAGACATCTGCTCTAGGGTTGGCCACCTTGTTCAGAGACAATGTGTGGAAACTCCATGGACTACCTTTGTCGGTTATCTCAGACCATGGACCTCAGTTTGCATCAGCATTTACTAAGGAATTGAATAAGCTGCTGGGGATAAAAACCAGCTTGTCAACAGCTTTTCACCCTCAAACTGATGGTCAGACAGAAAGAATTAATCAGGAAATTGAGCAATATTTACGATTATTCATTGATTACCGGCAAGAGAATTGGCCTTCTTGGACACCAATGGCAGAATTTGCATACAACAATAAAATCCAATCTGCAACCAAGAATTCACCATTCTTTGTAGTGTATGGAAGGAACTCAAGGATGGGATTTGAGCCAATACGATGGTCAAGGGTAGAATCAGCAGAGGACTTTGTACTATGAATGAAAAAGGTGCATGAGGAAACAAATGCAGCATTGGAAAAGGCAAGGGAAGAAATGAAAAAATATGCAGACAGAATCAGAGGAGAAGCACCCAAATACAAAGTAGGCGATAAGGTCTGGTTAGAAACTAGTAATCTAAAAATAGATTGTCCCACCCGGAAACTCGCTGAAAAGCGTATTGGGCCTTACCCCATCACCCGTATCATTTCACCTAATGCTGTTCAACTACGCTTGCCCCCATCGATTAAAATACACCCAGTAGTCAATGTCTCTTGTGTTCGACCCCATGTTGAAAGCTCAATCCCTGGACAAAGGGCTGAACCAACCCCACCTGTTCAGGTTGGAGAAGAGGAAGAGTGGGAAGTAGAGGAAATACTGGACTCGCGTATCTACCAAGGGAAACTACAGTTTTTGGTAAAATGGAAGGGATACACTGATGAAAGTAACACTTGGGAAGCAGAGAAGAATTGTGCCAATTCACCAGAACTGGTTAAAAAATTCTACAAGTCCCACCCAGCAGCACCCAGGAGAATATGTGCTTTAGACTTTCATTCCCTAACTTTCAAACCCTACCAAAACTTCACTGAGTCATCATCAGTCCTTGGTAATCGCCTGGAAGTCGATTCCTAAGGAGGGGGTAGTTGTTATGATATAGACATTTTTTATTTTCGCTTTCATGACACTCTTACATAATCATTACATAATAAGAGGATTAGTCATTGCTTAGGTAGTCATTAGTCAGTAGGGCCATTAGGTAATCATTACTAAGCGGAAGGTTCTAGAAGGGATTACATCATCATTCCTCATTGCTCCAGTTGGTAAGATAGCTATAGATTAGACCACCCCTAAAGTAGCACTGCTTGGTCCGTGCACCAGGAATGTTTGTGTATAAATACCTGGCAATACAGACCTAGAGACCTCAGTTGAGTTCTCTCAGGATATCCACTATTCACAGTGTGACCCCTCCTTAGTCATCTTGACCCCTCCTCTTGTTGTCTTTTGCTTGTTAGAACCTGTGCGCTTTTATAGTGTGTAGTGTTGCCCTAACAGTTTCGGTACTTGGGTCGACTTCCTCAATGATTTCAGGAACACATTCATCACCACTGATGACAGTGCTGATGCCAGACGCCAACTCCTGAATATCAAGCAGACAGGCACAGCCGACGACTACAATACTCAGTTCAGATCCCTGGTCACCCACTCCAATATATCAGACAAAAATGCGCTATCCAAAATGTACCAGCAAGGTCTCACCCGTGGCCTCATACAACGCATCTATGCTAGAGACAAACTTCCCGACACCATGGAGGAATGGTACCAAGCAGCATCTTGGGCAGACAATCTTTACCGCCGACTCCAGGCCCTCAATGCCACCAGCACCACCACAACATCCTCCACACCATGTTCTACCTGCTTCAAAAACCTTTTTTCCACCACCACTTCCTCTTNCCCCCATACCTACCAACTCACCCAACTGCCCCAAGAAGCTGACACCAGAAGAACGTGAGAAATGCATGAAGGAAGGACTTTGCCTAGCCTGTCGAGAGGTCGGACATAATGCTCGGGACTGCACCAAATATAAAGCCCGCACACCAACCACCATCCGCCAAGTTGCTCCTGATCCAGTACCTACAACTCCAGCACCTGTGGCAGCTGAACCAGCAAAACCCACCTCAAAGGCTGAAATCATCGCCCACATCCGCTCCCTGCTGCAGAATGCAGGCGATAATGTTGCGGAAGAAGTCCTGATGGAGCTAGACAATACGGATTTTTGAAACAGAGGATCAGAAAGGTGCTGAGCCCTCCCATTACCATATCACCTGTACTTGTATCTGATTCGTCAAAACCTACAATGCGAATTCCTGTTCAAGTTAAAGTTTATGGTCAAACTGTCTTAAGCAATGCCCTCATCGACTCTGGAGCAGAAGGCAAATTCATTAACTCCAAATTTGTCACTAAACATCACATCCCTGTTCGAAAACTCATCAAACCCATCCCAGTCCACAATGTCGATGGTACTCCCAACCAAAATGGCACCATCACACACTACACACTCCGCCCCCTATTATTCGGAAACAAGCTCACCATGGCATTCCTCCTGGTCACTTCACTCAGAAAGGAAGACATCATCCTGGGTCTACCTTGGCTTAAACAGCACAACCCCTTAATCAATTGGAAAGAAGGTACAATTTCTATTAGGCAAACCACTACAGCAACCTCCTTGGCCCAGCGCACTACCAAAACCATTAAACCACTCAAGGTGTTAAGCCAAAGGCTGTAACAGTGACGAGGTAACGAGTAAGAGCAGAGTGACGAGTAAGCTGAGAGCCGAGTTAGGGCCTGAGAGGATCGATTGGTACTGGTGAGGCTCAATGAGCACACTGGTGGACTAGGTGACAAGGTGTTTGGCTATGAGAACGAAGAGCTCAAGCTTGGGGCTTAGGGCTCTGAGTACATGCCTTATATACTACTGGTACATAGGGGTAGAAAGAGATGGAAAGTGATGGAAAGGATGACTGAGCGAAGGATGAGCATCAGTCAGCATAGAAGGGTATGGAACTTGGTGGAACAAGTGATCAGGTGATACAGGGGCTACTGTTGAAGTAAGTGGAGTGATGAGATAAGATGGATAGATAAGCAGAGTGATGTGATGAGATGGATAGATAAGGAAATTGTAACACAGATGGGATCACATCCTCATTGGCTGCATTATAGGATTGATCAGTATAAGATCAGTACAAGACCATAGCAAGCCTGCAAAGAAGCATACCTTCTGCAGTCTCCATATTATCCTCCTCCTCCATATCAATCAGTTTGTTACAAATTCCTTACCTTATCCCATCACATCCCCCCCGCTTATCTATCCATCTCATCTCATCACTCCGCTTACTTCAACAGTAGCCCCTGTATCACCTGAT
>SGPK01000199.1:0-41852 GCA_004802695.1 Phellinidium pouzarii
GGAATGGAGATCAATACAAAAAARGGAAAATGGATCAGTGATAAGACTAAAAAGGAGAGAAAATCAAAAANGATCGGCATGATCGACAAATGACTTCTAACACTCTGCACAATCTCTTGTGGATTGTAATCACTGTCGAACTGTCTCTCAGTCATTTCCATTGTTGGTTTCTTTGTTACTATGTGCTTGCTTTCTTAAAGCAATAATTCCTTTCTGACAAAGCTCTGCTATACATCCGATCACGCTTCTGTAGCTGGGGCTCTCAAACAACACTGACTTTTCATGTGCATGTGGCCCAGTCTTCAACACTACAGCAAGCCGTATGTCCCCTAAATCTGCTACATATGCCAAATATACCGGGCCCTAACAAGAATATGCAATATATCCCAGCCGAAGCCGAGCTTATACCCGTCTCTCTCGGTCCTAAATCAGCTCGTGTGGTATAGTACACAACCATAGTGGCGCGGCAGCACATGTCATGGGGATATACAGGGGAGGGCAGGACTCGTCTAGGATAGGCAGAGCGAGCCACAAACAAACACGGGTACGGGTACCATGAACTTCGGACTTCCTATTCGAAATCGCAGCATGCTGACTAATTCGGTCCGAAATTCAGATGAAAACGTTTTTTTAAGATTCTATCGAATTTGACATGAAATGGGTTATTCGAATTCTAATGTAGGAGAGTCCTCTGTTTCAAGTTTTTTATTTCAGGTCTTTTCGTGTACATTGAGCGGGTCATAGTGCTTCCGTGTCGCCTTGGCTTCGTCTCGACTATCTAGTTGGTTTATTTCTCGTGAAAATTGGGAAAATCGTACGCCAACCCTTTCCCACGCTATTGGGAGACACGACCTCTGTCGAAAACTGCCAGATATGGCGGCTCTGGAGCTTTCAGAGGTGTCCATCTTTACTGGACGACGGTCTTCAAGCGCAAGAGTCGACAGCGAACATCGACTCTCTGCGGTCGTCGGATGCCGCCATGGGCGCTGGGCGGCCTCAAGTGTCCTTACTCTCGCAGCCTAGCGAAACAACTGGCTGCCTCGAAATCCTTCGGTCTTACCGTTCTTGACATATGTTTTACCGAAATGTTCTTCGAAATCTCATCTCAAGACACTTCACAGTTCAAATGTGATTCCTTTGCTTTATCACGTCTCTTCCTGGCTCTGTTGTGTGCTGCGCTGGCAAGATGATAGCTGCTCATCACCTTGCACCGGACCTCCTTCCAACCCAACTCGTGGACATCTGTGACGTGTCTGGACGTGTCTGGACATTGGATTCTGGCAATCTCAATCGTTAACCGCGTGCAGAATGTTTGCCACAAAATGTTGAGCATCTCTGCTTATCCCGTATAACTCATGAGCGACATATGCCGTCTCTGCTCTGCCTTTTTTTAATGCTTTTGTGGTAGGCCAGCCCTGCGGGTAATGTACAGCCTGCCAAGCTTCGGGCAGAGATTCCCGTCTTGGGAGTGTCTGCGTGATATGAAGACAGCGCCTCTGCGTGTCGCAAAGGGTTTCAATGATGGTCCTGCACTGCCCCTGACATACGGTACGTATAAAAGACAAGAGACTAGACATGAAGAAAACACCAACCAAAAAAAAAAGGAAAAAAANGGAGACAAGAAAGCCTCGTCTTCCTTACCACCACCCCCAACCCCTAACCCTCTCAGCTCTCCTCTAGCCATGAAGTTCACGACGCTCGCCGCCCCCTCTCATCCTCGCCAGCGCGGCCCTTGCCACCGAGCGCGCAGGGTACGACACGGCCTACGACAACGCCTCCGGCTCCATGTCCACCGTCTCCTGCTCCGACGGCCCCGAAGGCCTCGAAAGCCGCTTCCCGACCTTCGGCTCCGTGCCGACGTTCCCGAACATCGGCGGCGCCTCGGCCATCGCCGGCTGGGGCTCCGCGAGCTGCGGTACGTGCTGGAGCCTCTCGTACCAGGGCGCGACCATCTTTGTCACCGCAATCGACCACGCGGACGACGGCTTCAACCTCTCGGAGGAGGCGCTCAACACGCTCACGGATGGAAACGCGGTGTTTGACGGTGCCGTGCAGGTCGACGCCGTGCAGGTCGACGCTTCCTTGTGCGGCCTGTAGTCCAAATTCTCTCGATCTCTTTTTTTCTTTGGTTCGTTTTTCGTGACGTTGTGCAGGCTGTACTACATTGCTGAGGTTACGTCTTTCCTGCAGGTGTATAAGTGATGTAATTTGCGCTGCCGCGTTTTCTATAACGGACGTGCCTGGACTCTTCTTTCTTGTTTCGTGCATCCACGGACATATACTACTTTACCTTTACTTTTCTTGGCTTCAGTCATTCGTGTCTTCTTGGTCATGTTGGGACTTTACTTCATGTACAATCGTCTTACTGAATCAGTAAAATGCAGCAGAGGTGCGGAGACATTGTTCCCGATCCTCGAACAATCAGTGTTAATGTGATTGGCTTTTCTCCGAGCATTACAATAACGGATCATCATTTGAAGACAATATAGGTGGGAGTGTGTGTACCGTTCTGTGCACTTGTGTGTGACGGTGTGCTTTCATTGAGACAGCATGGGCATAGGCATTACACACAACATTTAAATATGTAAGAAAACAGCGACATCCGTACAACAAGACAGAAATAAACATAATTCGTAGACACACCGTCAGGCACATCTTCCTAATACAATCTCCAAGCCGGAGAGGAAAGAGGAAAGAGAACTACTTGGGGTCGCCGCCAACGAGCGTAACACTCTGCTCCCNGCGCGGGAAGTTTGTAAGTTGATACGTCCCAGGCGCCTGCACCGCGCGCTCAGACTCTCCGTCGTACGCGAAGAAGCCATGTGCATTTGAGGCGCCCGTGCTCGCCGTCTCGCTGTCCTTGTCCGCGGCGCCGTACTTCCCGAAGCGGCCCACGCCGTCGTCCACGTCCGTCTCGACGGTCGTCTTGATCCCACCGAACGTCGTGCCCTCGAACGTGGTCAGCGCGTGCAGCGGGTCCGCCTTCCGGTTGCGCTTGCGCGTGCTCATGGAGTGCAGAAACAGCGGCTCCCGATTGTTCGAGCTCTCCGACTCCTCGTGATACGTCGCGCGCATCACGAGTGCGACGATCACGGTGAGGTTTGCGATGATTAGACTGATGCTCGTCTGCGGCAGGGAGGGCCGTTAAGTTCGGTTAAATTGAATTGGATGGCAGTATCGGAAATTTGAAAGGGAAGAGCTTACCTGGATGGAGGCAGCTTCAGCTTCATAGAATCCGCCAACACGGAGAACGGCGAATGCATGATACAGTGATACAGCAGTGGTGATAGCAGTGGTAGAGAACACACTGATGAGTTGGATCTTACGCGCTCGCGAAAGGCGTACACCCTTAATGAGCTGGACCGGTGCGAAGATCAGGATCGCGTCTGAGATCACGTCGCCTGAAATTATATAATATTAAGATTAAACATCCATAATTCTAAAGAAAAATGTAATTTTCGAAGAGAAAGGAAAGGACGTACAGATGACCTGTGCGATTGCGACCTTCTCACCAAGCGCGCACTGCGGGATGAGAGCGTCTTTCCATCCGGGCTCGCGCTCACATACCCACCATACCTGCGCAAAGAGCACAACCCACGCTATGCCGAAGGCAACAGCAACCCAACTGAGGAAAGTACGTGTCGGGCCATTGGGACAGATTCGGATGACAGTAAAGAGGATCGAGACACGCGCGCTCCTGGTAAGACGAAGAATAAGTTATAAATCAGTGTACTCTAAAGAAATAATCTATTTTGTTTCCCAAGAGGGTAGGCTTACCAGGCGACAGCGTAGAAGAACTGCGCACACCTGAGGCGGAGGTAAGCTTTGTTAAGGGAGTATCGATTGGAGTCAACTCACATATAATATACACCTATCTTGGCGCTTCTGCTAAGTGAAGCTTTGCAAAAGAAAAACGTTTCATCAGATACAAATGAGTGAAAATCAAATTAAAAACAACTCACCCGGGTCTTCGACATGCAAGATGACAGCGACCATATAGATGATTATGAAAATCATAGAAATGAAGGCCCATGCATCGTCCAGCCAGAGCTTGCGCATGCGCGTGCGGTCGAACAATCGGAAGGATGTTACGATGATCGCAATAATTGGCAAAACAATGGAGGTTACTGTACACGTATGAAAGTGGGAAAAGGACAATACTCCTGAGTAAGAAACATATTCGACGCGGCTCAACGGCACAGGGACAAACTTTTCACGTCATTGAGCGAGATTTCCGTGCTCAGAATCGACATCTTGAGTGCTAGTCGAGGTTATAATAGCTTCACTGGCCTGTACAAGCGGAAAAACAAGGAGCGTGAAGTGTATATGTATAATGCCGGCGGGCGCGGGCGCTGGTGAGCGTTCAAATATAAAAATGGAGCTGGTTCGCAATCAGCTTCGAAAGAGGGAGACTCCTGTGTAAGATAACAAGTTAGCTAGTTCAACATGATATTAGACAATTAATTCAGTTACATGGAAAACGCCACACATCGGTAAAAGATTGAATGCGAGGGAAATGCGAATACAGAAGACCCGTTCCAGATTGAGTATGTTATGGGTTTCCGCAGGGAGATTGAGATTTCTGATCATTGATCATCACTGTATCATGGGAAAGCAGAGAAACAAACAGCGTTTTGATAATGTGAGGAAACATAATACAATATCTTGAGTCCGAAGAGTCAGGACTGAGTTGCTTAGTAAGCATTGCCTTTAGGTCAGCGAGCGAGAGTCACACGGTCATCTCGTGGGGGATCCAATTTAAAAATAATAATAATTTACTCCCGCCTGAAACCCGGGTCAAAGCTTCAACCTTTCTAGCTTTCAGCTCGCTATGCCCTAGCTCTGAACTCTGTCAAAGTGCAGGCTGTCACTGGAACATAGTCTTGCTACTCTTGCCCGAAATTGATGTGCGCCCATTTTTTGCTTCCCCCGGTGGCCAAGGCGTCGTCAATGTGCGAGTGTGCTGGGCGCCGAACTTGAATTTGAAAAGCAAATAGCAACGACTAAAGAATAAGGTTCTACGAAAACCAGAAAAACTGAAACTGATCATCACAGATTATGTGTCTGTGGTGATCTTCGCTTAGGACACTGGCAGTAGTCGAGCGTGTGCAATTACAGTATTGAACAGGCATGGTAACCCGGAATCATCCTTGATGTAGGGTTTCTAGCGCGGTTGGTGAGAATCTGCTTTATACAGTATGTTCTCACTATGTTTCTTCTTGAAGCAGTGTTAATCTTTCCTAATTGTCTTTCGTGAGTTCAAGGGTGGAGATGTATAGTACCCTCTGGGCTTATAGATAGCGTTCGCGTCTCTTACGAGTATTATCAAACAGAAAGAAAGGCGTTCTGTTTCGATGTCGATGCGAACGTTGCTTCTCTTTTCGGCGGGGCTTGTCCGCCATATCCGAATATACAGTGCTCCATGATCGCAGTATACGAAGATGAATTGAGGAGTACGAAGGAATTCTTCCAACTGTCGAGATGTATTCTCAGCTGAGACAGCACCGAAGCACTAACTAGTACATGTGGTGTTTATGTTAACTTCCGGTGATTTACTGCATGATACGGGGCTGCAGAACGGCACTGATATTCCTTGGCTCCTTGGTGCTGCTGCTTTGGCCATGGGTGAACACCGTTCGCTGTTCTCCGACCTATCTCTCATCCGAATATCGCGCGCAACGCTTTCGTTTCTTCCCTCGAATGTGTCACTAGTATCCATGAGGATTGCATCCATCTACACTTCCGGACCACCCTGAGCTTCGCCATTCAATTTTTTTTGAGACGCTGCAGCTGTGGACGCATCTTACCTACCATACACCGTTTGCGTATGGGCTTCTTTCGGAGGCAGAGATTTGGGATGCACTCGTTACTTCCACTGCATACCTCGGACATAACAGCCTGAATATAGAGGCTCCAATCATCTAGGCACCTATACACTTAAACTCTAGAGTCTCATGTCTCTTCTCCTAACCTTGATCTTCTCTCCACAATTCATTTATCTATTGTCAAGCCTCTGCATTGCTGTTTGAAGGCGTCAAGGCGTCTTCTAGCAGCAGCGAACACTGTGGTTGGTCTCACTTCCGAGACGCTCTTATCATAACATGGGTTCGAAATTCTACAACATCGTATATGGATCGTTGTTCAGCGGTGTGATCTTGCTAAAGAGTCTGTCATTTTTGCAAACAGCACTTGCTGTTGTATGTTTGATGGTATCATACTAAGGGGCTGGCATACTTCTATATCTGTAAAAGATACAGGCAGCGAGGTAAGTACAATACCTTACTTCTCTCTCTATGACACTAAATCATATATTCTTCCTCAGCGTCATCCTGCACTGAAGCTGAAGCACTGCACCTCATCCATTTACTATCCACGTTCTGTCAACGCGGCAGTAAAAANGACAAAGAACACATTTTGATTCAAGCTCCACTTCCGCTTATCGGGATAGTATTTGTGGTGTTTAATGATATTGTTACAAATATAGCTACGTCGGAAGAAGCAAGCGATATAGTTTTTTAAGCAAACAGAGGCAGTAAGATTATGCAACAAGAATATAATCAGCTACTGAGTCTACTTTTCAGAGTTACAGTTTCGCCCGCCCGACAGACCTAAATTGTCTGCGTGTCTCCAGAATAGCACTCGCGAGTCTCTTGACTGATTCTTCCACCATGTTATCGTCGAGCTGGCTGAACGACGCGCGGATGTATGGTGTCTTCTGCCCGTCAGGCATGAACGCTACGCCGGGTAGTACAACAACTCCATGTGCGAGCGCGGTCTGCAGGACCGTCGTCGAGTCGCCTGCGGGGGCGCTGGGATCAGTCGGGTCTGCTAGGAGGAGTTTGATCCTAATTGAAACAAATTGTCAATAGCACGTAGTTTCCCGTCTTTTCATATTTTATACGCACCAAAAGAACATCCCTGCGTCCGGCGTCGTCCACTCTGCGAGTCCGACCAGATGCTTCTGCATAGCACACTCGAAAAGGTCACGTCTGCGCCGATAGAAGGCTGCCGCGCGCTCGGCGTGAGCATTGAACCCGGCGTAGCCCCAGTGGCGAAGGAGCGTGTCGGCGATCACCTGGGTGAAGGTGGAGGCTTGCAGCGTCGAGATCGAGCTCTAGATTTGATACTCAATTTAGTTTGTTTTCTGGAGTAAAAAAAACAATTCAGGAAAATGACATACAAGAATGTCTACAGCGTCAATGATCGTCTCAGGTCCGGATGCGAAACCAATCCGGAGCCCACCCGAGATCGTTTTCGATAAGCTGTCGAAACGCACGACACGACCTACTTCCGGCTGCTCAAGCTCAAGTGTGAAGTATGACTTTGGACGCGGCGTCTTTCCATAGTAGAGGTAATAATAAGGATCGTCTGGTGTTCGAAAATAGTATTGCACATTTATGGCAATCGCAATATCTCGTGTAAGAATAGAATGCTCACGGTAAGAGTTAACTCACCTTCGAAGATGAGGAAGTTGTACTTCCTCGCTAATGCAAGTATTTCCCGTCGCCGGTCAGTCGGAGTAGTCGCTCCAGACGGGTTACAGCCGTACTTCATTCATCCAAAATCGTGCATCAGATTCAGAAGATCTTCTTTAGAAAAGGCGTCTTTACTCACAGGAACAGTGTAGAGCAGTTTTGGCAATGGCCTTGATTTTGGCCAGTTTTCCAATACAGTTTTCAGTGAGGATGGCTTTATGCCCTCGGAGTCCGATTCAATCGCTGAAAAACAGAGCAGCCGCTTAGTAATCTAGACGATTTGTAATAACCGTACGTACATATTATTTTACATTTGAGTCTAGTGAGCACAGGAATGTAGCCTCTGTAAGACCAAGGGTCGATTGAGTTAGAATTGGAGTATGTTGCAGAAACATAAGAGCACGTCGCTTACGCGTATGAAGGCGATTCAATTAGCGCATAGTCTCCAGGGTTTATGACAGCACTGGTTGCCTACAGACAAGCAGAATGTCAGATCCACATCCACAATCTCGAATGAAATATGGGACCAAACATATAACATATAAACGACACCAACCTTATACAATAAATCTTGGGACCCAACGCCTGTGGTGACTCTCCAGCCTTCTTTTTTGCGGCCATGTGAGTATGCTTGGAGCCCCGCCAGCCACTCTAACAGCGACGGAATCCCCGCGGTCGGACAGTACTGAAGACTTTGAGCAAGCAGCGCCCCGGTGACGCTCAGCTGGTCTTGACGGGATGGATTTTCTGGTGACGTGGCTGTGAATTGAAACGACGTGAGCGGGAAGACAGATGTGTTGGGTTTGCCTGCGAGCAGCGTGAGCATTCCAGGTTGACGCTCGTAGTGCTCGAGGCTGCGGACTTGCGTGCAATGCGTGAGGGCATTCATCAGTACGAGACCTGTTGTTTCTACACATGTGCTTACTTGGATTTTGCTTCATCTGGGTGCCATCTGCTAGGAACTGCTTGTAGAAATCGCGCGGTAATGGGAGCGGCGCTGGCGCTGGAAAGGTCTGGCTTGCGTCCCGCTACATGTAACGTCAGTTGTGAGGTGAAGATGAATCTCCTGTTAAGACATACTTGCGCGGTCAGAGACGTAGAAACAGCGGAGTCATGCTCAATAGTAACTGACATGGTTATGTGCAATTTGCTGCAGAGTTCCTGTCTCTCGTTTCGCAGCTCTGGATTTTTTTNATATTCTTTTATCTGTCCAGGTTTGGAATGCGTTTCTGGGATGAGGCATTCTTGATCCTAGAATATTGAATATAAACGATCATTTTCGCTTTCAGGAACCAGAATAGTTGGCGGTATCATCGTCAAGGAATATACCCAAAACAATAAACAAACGTGGAAGGGATATGTGCGAGATCATGACTCTGAGAACACACATTTTTTGAAAGAGCTCCTTTGATCTTCTCGATGTCCTTTTTTTNCTCATAGACTGTGAGAATTGATAACTTTAGTAGCCGAGCATCGCGCATGCTGGCGCAAATGCCCGTGCTTGTCTGCACTTCGATTTTTCTGTCTGTTTCTTCACCTTCTAGGCTGGCTATGATACCATTTTCCGTTTCAGGAGTCAAGAAGTTCGCGTTATTTGATTGCTCACAACGTTGCCTAAGCATCAATAGAATAGAATGTAGTGATGTGATACAATCAATCTTGAGTTATGTACGGTGGCCACTATGACCCCCACTCCATTTGACGGCTCCGTATTAGGTTTTCTGCGCCACCAGATAGTACCGTATTAAAGCTGTCCTTGCCTGTCGCTGTGGAAGACCAAAACAAACATGGCCCCTAACGCGCAGTTCATCACCTCCTCCGACGGCTCCAAGATCTACGCAGATGCTGTGGGAAATCCTGAAAAGCCCTCCATCGTCTTCATCCATGGTCTGGCGTTGAGCGGGGCCGTCTTCGATAATATCTTCAACAATGCAAAATACAGCAACGACGTCTACCTTGTAATGCAATCTATCCTGATATTGTCCGTTGTAACGTTTCTGATAGAATCTACAAGGTTAGGTATGACATGCGCGGCCATGGTCGAAGCATAAAGCCAGAGTCAGCTGAGGGGTATACTTCGAAGCTCTACGCAGACGATTTTGCGGCTGTCGTAAAAGCATTCAACGCGAAGAAGCCTATTCTTGTTGGGTGGTAAGTGTCCTTTACTTCTTTGCATTTCTCGGTGATAACAAAAAAACCTATTCTTCTATTCATAGGAGCCTTGGTTGTTAGTTCTGAATCATGTGCTATCACTGTAGATGGTTTGAAACTGACTGCAACCATTCGGTATTCATTGGCAGGTACTGTTGCAGCAGACATAGCTACCCACTTACCTGAAGATACCATCTCCGGCATCGTCTATCTCGCGGCACTGCCCTACATTGGTCCTGTCATGCAACGTGTTGGCAAACCGACTGTCCTTGGCTTTCTCCCTGGGCTCTTCTGCGAGGATTCCGTCTCGATGTCCGTAAAGACAGCAGTCGAGTTCGTTGATACACTCTTCATAGACCCTTCCGCGGTCCCATGGGAAACGAAGTGCCTCTGGATCGGAATGGCAGCTTGTCAGACGCCAGCTCACAGGAAGTTCGTCTTGACACGCTCGCAGGACCCCGCGAAGCTGCTAGAGCTTGGAGCCAAGGGCCTCCCGCTGCTCGTCGTGAATGGCACAAGCGACAGACAAGTGGATGGCGCAGCTGTTGTCTCGGAGATGAAGCCCGATTTCAAGAACCTTGAGGTCGCCATGATCGAGAAGGATGGCAGCCACGCAGTCTTCTATGACAATCCTGATGCGACTATGGACCCAATCACGAAATTTGCGATAAAGGTGCAAGCGAAGGTACGTAACTTTTCTTATTGGGTATTGTAAACTCTCAGCCCTTATTGAACACCACAGTGAATCTACCATTGAACACTCATGTTCTCAGAGGGTTCAATCCGGCATTAATGTGTTATTGCGGAAAGTGTGCCGTCTTCTATGTGCTTGTTTGTGATTGGTGAATCTCTTTCTGCTTGTAAATGTAAAATTGTTTTTGTTATAAGATAAATTGATAGTTATTATTTGCTCCTTATTTACTTCGGTTCTCGTTTTGGAAATTAAGGCCCTTGCTTTTTTCCGAAATTTTCGAAATGGGGTACACGTGAACGTACCATCTAAATTGACCACGATACAACTTCGTCTTTGCTACGTCTTAGCTGCATTCAACTTCGGAAAAATCTGTTACGATCTCGCTCTCGACGAGCTCGGGCAGCTCGTCTTGAATCTTGTTCGTGGCCTGCTACCTAGACACGCCGCGTTCGTCCATCAAGCCGAAGTGCCTTTCGTCGCATTGGCCTCTGCCTTTGGTCTCTTCTATCGCTTTCGTGCGTATGGGCTCCATGAGTTGCCACCTGACACATAAAGCGATTTAAGTATTTACTGGTAGGCAGATGGCAATGAAGCGAATGGTACGTGTCTCACTTGGTACTGCTGATACTGTTTTACTGTTTACCGCTGGTGGCCTGCGGTACATGTGATTTTGACTTTAATTCTCTTCTGTCCTGTGTGCAAACCTTCTATAACATCATAACTATTCTTGCTTGCTCTTTGGCAGGAAAAGTCCGTATGGTCAATGTTTCATGAAGGATGTATTTTTCCTGGGTGGAGAGTAAAGTTGGCCGGTGGCTTCTGTATTTCGTCCCGATCACAGTCAACGAGGTTTGTTTCTCAGGCAATACTCATCTGTCGACCAACTATGGCATACCTCGGTGCTTATGCAGATAGAAGAGGAAGCTTTGCAGGCTGTAGTAATCATAGTGATGGGCGCTGACCGAAGACGGGTCTAGCTTGAACACAAGAAAGGAAAGGACGCATACTTAATGCACAAAGACACGCCCCCCNGTTCTGTTCGAGGTAACCAGACCTATATGTGAGAGTTTTGCATGCTCGCCTATCACCGCGGCCTCTTACTGCGCAAGAGTGTTTTGTTTTCCTTTTACTACGGAAGATCCTCTCTGCTATGAAGCCTGTTCAACTTTCACACCGCGCTCACCGCTTTACAGATCTCTTTTGAACCTAAATGCTGTGGAAACGAGCAGTGGATTCTTCATTCTTCATCAAGAAACGTTGACCTAACTGCTAAGTACTCGTTACTCGCTTTCGGGACCGAAACCCTACACGCTTCTGCCGAGTACGACCCGGAAGCAGAGCTTGTATATGGACGTCGCCTTATGTCTATTTTTAGTTTCGCGGCTCAATCACAATTTCCGGAATGCGTTTGCGATCATCGCAGAAGATGTTTTGTTTCGTCTTCTCTTCTGTCCATTGTGATCTCCTAAGCAGACGTCTTACGAAACATCTTACGGTCACATTTATTCAAAATGTCAGACATGACAGCGGGCTTACTTACTATCGCCTTGCTTTTGTTCCCCTTCGTGATGATCTTATTTACGACACAAACTTAAACACTTCTCCGAGATAGCACCCGCAGACAGCTTGATCAGGCGCAGCTAAGACTACTGTACGGAGCCAGTGAGTCAATTATTCACTTCCTAATGTCTATTTATATGTAGACCACTTTGACATACACTTATGGTATGATTAAGATGATAGGGTTATTTTTACTAATAGTCAGGATATGAGTGACCCTGGAGTCTATTCCCTGCCCTGTGTAGGTGTAGAGTAGAGATGATAATATTTCTGACTGGGATGACTAGGACTAGGACGACCTCATCTCTCTCTCAAGCATTGACATCGGCTCACATCTACAAGCAATATGTCTGCCGCCGTAACACCTACTCTGACCCATTTCTTTGTATATGCACCAGATAAGACAGATGGTGACTGCTTTCAGCGCCGTCTTTCTGCTCGTGAGAGCCACATCAGCAATGTGAAGAAACTTGTGGATGAAGGAGTCATCAGTAAGATCCCCAAAAAGAAAAATACACGCATGCTTACACCAAATCTCGACCGATAACAGAAGTCGGAGGAGCGTTACTTAGCGCAGAGTCCCTACTCTCTCCTACTGCCGAAAAGAAGATGGTTGGTTCGACAATGATCATTCAAGCGGGCTCTATCGACGACGTGAAGAAAATCATCAAAAGCGACATATATTACACCAGCAACGTGGTCAGTATCTTAAACCAACTTGTCCGTGTCAAGTGCCGGTGAAAAGAACTGACTTTTGAGTCTTCTACTAAGTGGGATTCGGAAAGCCTTGTCATATTGCCATTTGCATATCCTCCTGTCTGATAATATACCGTTTATGCGGATAACTTGATAGGGTCACTGTAGCTTGAGAAAGGAGGTCGCGGGATCGACATATCGTAGCCGCTGTATTCATCTTACGATATACACATTGAGTTTCGTCGTATGACTGAATCTCACCTTTACAGTAACACTCCGATCCCCCCCCCATGTATTCTGTGGGTATGTTTACAGTGCTCCAGGATAGTTCACATCAGCTCATGATGCGCTCAGGAGCAAGCTTCAATCAAACAGGACTTCGGTCTGATAGCTGATTAACCAAGTTGGTGGTATTGCCTGCAAACAAAAGAAGCTTTCTACGGGTCTCCTCGAGGGCTACGCCGGTATTCTTGGCTCTGCTGGCATCTTTTTGTTATGCTGCAAATATGGTAAAGAAGCGTAAAGGCATGTGCATACCAGAGATCATAAAGATTTATCGAATAGTGGAGTCTCGGCGCTAAAGATGACTACAATTTTCTACAAGAGCAGCAACACCTATGTGCTCTATGATCTCATCTAGTTAATGGAAGCACCACTGTGACAACAAAAATAGGAAAACATATCTTAACAATAGGTACTAGGCTAGGCCGGCGTTGACGGACCTCCAAAGACGCCGCATTTACAGTCGCTTAGCAAAACAAGTCCGAGTTTCTCAACCGAGGTCCAGTCGGGGGACATTTACGCACTGCTTCTTGTTCAGGTGATGGGGGTGTTGTGATGCCAATAATATGCATATTCGCTATGTAGAAGAATAAAATGCACACAGGCTGATCGCTGATTGTGCGGGGTACACAATGAAACGGGAGCATCTACTCAACGGTATCCAAAAATTCTCCCGCGCAACGCTGGTGAGGAGACATCTTTAGTAGTACGAATCCAGAGCGAGACGGCTTACTGCGTGACACACCTTTTTNATGACCGCAGTTCAGATTAGTAGATCTATTCTTGTAAAATTGGACCTTTCTTCTTCGTATGAGAAGTATGAAGCTACTCGTCTTTAATAGCCAGATCAACGGAGACCCTGTTTCCCTGCGTGATCGTGTACTCCTAAAGTTCAAATTGTTCAAATACACGTCGACTCACAGCTCACAAACACGTGAGTATTACGTTATGTATAGGCAATTATTCAAGACAAAACACGGAATTCCGAATGGGGTAATGAGCTCGAAATTCTACACATACAATAACACTGAAAAAAAAANGATATCGTCGTTTCACAGCTTAGCCAGGCTACTCTTGGCCAACATCAACGGCATTTTCTAACGTGCGACTATAAAGGTGGACGCGAGTTCAGTCGTAGTTCCCTATTATTTACTCCTCTCTCGAAAAATATGTCACCCTCCATCTCCGCCGAGATCCCCCATGTTCCACGCGTGTTCCACAATTACCCTGGAGCGAACTATATTCTTCCCTCGGACGAGCAGGAGATCCACAGGTCTGTTACAATATTCATTTTTTGTAGCATTCCTCTGAAGATCGTTTCTAGATTGAAACTTCAACATGATGTCCTCAAAGCTGCATTTGATGGGAAAGTTCTCCTAGCTCCCATCAAACTCCACACCAGTCCTTTCGTCCTCGACTCTGGCACTGGATCGGGTACGTTAGTTGGGACCTTCATAGACCTTTACTTGACTTAACGCTCGTTACTCTTCTCTCAGCCGCATGGCTATTGGATGTCGCCCCCGATATGTCTCCTTCCGCAATTATGCACGGAGTGGACATAGAGAATCGCCTTTTCCCGACCTCCCATCCTCCAAACATATCTTTCTCAATCAATTCCATCGCCACACTGCCCGAAGAGTGGACTGCCAAGTTCGACCTCGTCCACCAACGTCTTCTGCTCGCTGCTCTCAGGCGATCCGAGTGGCCAAAAGCCCTTTCCCAGATGTTCCGCATTCTTCGACCAGGAGGCTACGTTCAACTAGGTGAAGCCGGCGCATGGCACGCTGGCGCAGTCACCGAGAGGCACGCCGACATGCTCCACACACTCTTCGAGTCTCGTGAGCTCCTGCTCGAGGTCAGCTCGGATATGTCGACATTCCTCAGAGACGCAGGTTTTGTTGACATCCGCGTTGAGACGCGCACGATCCCACTTGGTGCATGGGCTGGTCAGCTTGGCGCGGATGCACGTGACAACTTTATGGGTGTTTACCGAGGGATGAAGACGCCTGTGCTTCGCTCAGGGGGTCTCGGATTCGTAGAGACGGAAGAGGATTTCGACCGCCTCATGGATGAGTTGGAAAAGGAGTGGGATGAGACGAAAGGTGCCGAGATGAAATTCCATATCTTTATCGCACAGAAGCCGACCGAGTGTACCACGTGACTTTATAATTCCTTTTTTCGTATTGTGCTCAACGAACTCGCTGTCCTTCTAAATTCAATTGATCCCTATCATACATTATACATAACGTTTATGTGTGTATGGAAAGAATGGAAAACTAGGATGCTTCGCAACGAAACTTGAAAGCTACGGAAATGCAAACTCATTATATAGCTACTGCGGTTATGAAAGATGTTGGTGATTTAAAGGTGAGATTTTTAGGTGGGTTGCGCTTTTCGGAAACGGGCGCGGGAGGCCCGTCGGAGCCCTGGGTGTTCTCTTTTTTCGATTGAATGAGGAGTCTTTTGATAGGTTTCCCTGGTTTACGCCCTTCTGGGACGGAAACGGGAGACCCTTCGGGGCCTTGAGTCATCTCTGGCTCAGACGGGGTGTAGGGCCTCTTGCGAGGTCTACATTGCCCACACTTCTCAATGTCTGTCGCGGTAGCGGGAGGCTTTTCGGTACCCTGAGCTATAGTTTTCTTGGATTTTTGGCAAGAGAAGTTGTCAGCTAGCCATTTTTCAACCTTCGCCTTTCACGCGGTAGAACTTCGATCTTGGTTGGGTTGAAAATACGGCTTGTGTCGAAATTTTGGAGGGATTGCTTGGTGGGTCGCGAAAATGTCCAATGATTTTTCGTTACTTTGTGAAGATGTAATGTCTATGATGTGTGGTTGCTTCAGTACTCACTCGTAAATGTCACTCGTGTTGCCCCGAAAGGGCCAATTACGAGTTTCCAAGAATTGGGCCATTGATCTATGTATTAGAATAGCTCGTAGTGTGATCTATCAATAATAGAGTGTGGAGATGAGGCGCGCACGAGGGATGGGGTCTCTGGGTGAAATGCGTGAATATGGTTGAAGTCACGGAGTGTGAAAGGAAACAAGCTGGCCACCATCCTTTATTTGTGACGCATCTGTGACAATTCACCACCTGAACATACTCTCATGTCGAGTGAACTATGAGTTGATATCCTCGAAGCGAGGCAGCTTCAGCACATATCTATGAGGACAACCTATAGGACTTAATCACATGTCCCTGCAATGCCTGCGGAGGTTTTACTTCTCATAACGACTCGGTATGCAACCGACTCCCACTCTAGCACTGTGCAACTTTAGTACTGCCAAAAGGCACCAATTTTTGAAGCCCAAGGAACCATGCCCCATGAATGAGTCGAAGCCGATTGTATCGTCATGGACGAGCTTCAGCTTAATTTGAGGTAGAAAGGTACTCCAAATTTAATCAAAATCTTTAATTGTCGTGGAATCTGTCGGATGTCAATATATATCTAGTACAAAACACACCCACACGGAATTCCACTTCAAATCAAGTTATATAAATTTGCATAGCTTCGGAGATGTGCTGTTGCGGCACTAGAAGCGACCCGACTCTATCTCTCGTACTTGAGTTATAATTCACAGTTGTATCTCACCTACCCGCGATAATCCACATATTATAACAGAATACAACCGCCTCAGGTTATACGCCAAACGAAAGCTGAAAAATAACTTTAGTCAGTTATTTTAACATACTTAAGAGGTTTGCCTTAGAAGGCAATTGTACCTAGCAATCTGCAACGCAAAGCTTGAATCGATCGCACCATGCAGCAATTGCAAAACAGGACTGGCAGTACCTCGTTTTTATTTTCCAAACACGGCGTTCGATCGTTGGAGCAGCCCAAGAAATTCATGGAGTCTTGCAACACCTCGAAGATATATTTTGACTCGGTCTACAATTTCGACAGATTATCGCGGCTCACCTTTGAACCAGTCTCAAAGTAATTGTTGTCTTGTTAGAAAGCGTCAGGAATTGATATTGGCGGACAGGTTACATAGAAGAGTAGATCATAAAGGAGAGACGATCCAGTCACAGAAACATGAGAGCTTGGATCCCGTCAGGGCACGTATGCATTCTTCCATGTTTAGATACACTATATACAGCTCTCATGTGGATGCGATGATGGGTAGCTCAATAGGCTTCCGTACGGCGAAGATGCAGAAGTGGATCCCAGCACCATTCATCTCATCCCACTCCTTCTCCAACGCCCATGACGTTGTCACGCGCATTCGCGCAACGCTGGCCAGTCCATGCGCCAAATGGGATGTTGACAAAGCCCGCTTCTCGGAGGAGCGTCGATATGTCCGAGCTGATTTCGAGCAGGAGCTCACGAGACTCGAAGAGCGTGTGGACCATGTCGACGTGGCTGCGTCGGCGTGCCAACTTTACCTAGTAGTTGGACATAACCTCCTGGGTGAAACTGGGGAAGGGCCTTTGGCCACTCAGATCGCCTGAGGGCAGCGAGGAGGAGACGTTGTTAAACCAGGTCGAACTTGGCAGACAGTGCGACAATTAAATTGATGGAAAAGGTCAGATTTGGAGGATGATTGGTTGGATGAAGGCGATTCTCTATGTCCACGCCGTGCATAATTGTGGAAGGAGACATCAGAGGCGACAAGTAGTAACTGATCGGCTGAGAAGAAAAGAGTTTTTTCTTGTTCGCGAGAAACATCAGATTGATTGAAAAGTTATACAGCAGTTGGATAGCTCTCTTGAGCGAAGTGTGGATGTGACCGTATAAGTGTAGACGCTTGTCCACCCTGTAGAGTACGAACTTTGTTAGCATTCTCAGACGCTTTACCTTCACTCGTAACACTGCATATAACAGAGTGAAGTCGAAATAGTAACAGAGTCGAGGATATTTAGGACAAAACAGACAATAACGGGCTATTTCAATTAGAAAGACCTAGGATTCGTCTAAGAACGCTAGATAATCTTTGTATGGCGCCTGACTGGAGACTGAATGGACAAGAATCATCCACGCACGCTGTCTCAGACCTTTCGCGTAAAGGGCTTGATGTTATACCCTAGAGAAGATAATCATGAGGACTAGAGACGAGCAGTAGTAAACTCGTCGTCAAGATTTGTTCAGAGACGTGATTTTGACGTAAGACATATACAGAATGATAGCTTCGGATATTATTTGCACAGTAGCAGAAAGAGACGTAGAGAAAAGGCGTGATTGCGTTCCATGGAAAGTAAACTCGTAATCACGATCGAACTGCGGAACTGAAGATTAGGCAGAATGTACAAGCTCTACGCTGTACTATTAGAAGTGAGCCGACATTGCATGCGTTGGTTGTAGGCCACTTAGCGCAGAAACAGACGCGTACATCTGCTCATCCCGTCCATCATTCCTTTTATTCCCTTCGCCTCATTGTCATCCGTCTGTTGACAAGCACTTCAATCGCTTTATGTGCCAGATGGCAGTCTACGGAGTCCGGAGTCCAGACGCACGAAAGCGATTTAAAGTGCCTATGCCTAAGAAATATGACAATATGACGAGGGGGNATATTCTGATCGGAGACTTGATGGGTCCAGCTAGTAGACGATGAACAAGGGAAAACAGACCGGCACTGTACAGTCTTGTCGCGCGAGTTCGAGACAGGTTTGAAAGTTGAAGAAAGAAAGACAACAACTGAACTGTGAGATGTCAGGCAGACAGGCGCACGGGGGCATGTTACTAAAACTAAAATGGAGAAATTTTCACGAGAAATGGGGACATTTATTTACGCGCGAGTTTTTCCGAAAATTAGATTTAAACACTATGATGGCCATCATTTCTAAAAATTGAAATGAGCATTGATTTCCCTCATCGTTAGTAGGTGAAAAAAGCTATTTATCAGTGCAATGTATTGTTTATTATAATAATATGGAGTTAACGAGCGATCTCTTTGCCAGTGACATGTAACGGCGTATTATAAATTATTACATATCTTCTTTTAAAAATCACCTGTTCTTATCATAACGCGGCAACACGGCAATCGCAGTCTAAATCCGGTCGCTTTTCTTCCCCACAAAAAATTGTTATCAACCAACGTCTCATCCCACAATCGCGTATGCCATGAGCTTCATAGTATACTTTCTTATAGCCGTGAACCTCTGCCAGCAGCAAACATCTTGGGTGCCGCTCAAACAACCCACGCTCTTTTTATATCGAGAGATGAATATAGTATGATGAGCATTCGGACAAGAATATCTCTTCACACACTCATCAGCGTGGTGGCATTTCTGTCATCTTCCAAGGGCATAAGTGTATATAGTGTAAACGATCTCACTTCTATTTATGATTTACACACACATGCTGATCCGCTGTAGTATTGCTCGGGGAAAAGCTTATCACATTAATTGTTCGAAGATCGGGTATGGCAATGCCACCGCACCTTCTGTCGTTCTATTGAGCAGACAATCTATGAAAGATGCCGGTCAACAATTTGTCTTTGAAGCTGTGATTCTCCGTCGATGCACCCTCTCTGCAAGACTGATCAAAAATCAAGGGTAACCACCAATATGCATACTTGTCTTGTAGGCTGATAACCTAAAATTGTACAAGAATAGCATCTATACCATACTTAGAAGAGAGTAACGTATTCGAGGATCATAGAGCTGCGAGGAACCCATGATTAGAGACAGCTCAAGAGCTGATGCCTAAATGAGTCTGATAAACACTTCAGCATGAAAGGAAGACAGTAAGAAGGTCGGTAGGTCGATCAGGATATCCGAAACGCATGCACATACCTATTGACTGGATAGACAACAAATTGACATCGCGGTAAGCGGCCGGTTCGAAATTGTGAGCCGAGTCTACACATATCTCAAAGATGATGCAGGACTCCACTATTTTCTTGAACTGCTATACTTGTCGAACACCGAGTTTGCAGTAGCACGCCCACATAGCGTGCTGCGTTGAAGACTCCTACCTAGAACTAATAAGTTTCTCAGACGAAGCTCTTATTTATGATCAAGTTGCCGACTCAACATTGGAAGACGTACCACCATACGACACTCGCAATCCACTCTACATGTCATCAAAAAAGGCAAATAAAATTAAGGTCTTTCTCGGCTTTCTTTTGGAGGATATTATGAGCCGGTTGGATTTTGTGTTGTAAATTAATGTGGGTAGGTGAAATACAGCTGTGCATACGGGATGGAATCGAGCCACATCACATCTATGGCCACGTCAGCTTATTTTATTTGAAGTAAAATTCTGTGCAAGTTTTCATGCCTTTAACACACATCAGGGCCCTCTGACATTCAAAAATCTAAAATTTGATATTACCTTTCACCTCAAATTATGCTGAAGCTCGTCCATGAGACACAATCAATATCGAGTTTAATCCATCCATGCGACACGTTTACTTGGGCTTTAGAACTTGGCGCTTTTGTCGGGGACATAATTCACAATGTCGTACAGTATTAGTGGGTGCGAGTGGGAGACGGTCACATCCCGAGTCGTTGAGAAGTCAAACATCCGCAGGCAACGCAGGGACATGTATTCAGGTCTTATAGATTGTCCTTATATATGTATGTGTTAACGCGGCCTCGCTTCGAAGATGTCAACTCATAGTGTGCTCGACATGAGAGTGGTGAATTGTCACAGATGCGTCACAAATAAAAGGATGGTGGCCAGCTTGTTTCCTTTCACACTCCGTGACTTCAACCATATTCACGCATTTCACCCAGAGACCCCATCCCTCGTGCGCGCCTCATCTCCACACTCTATTATTGATAGATCACACTACGAGCTATTCTAATACATAGATCAATGGCCCAATTCTTGGAAACTCGTAATTGGCCCTTTCGGGGCAACACGAGTGACATTTACGAGTGAGTACTGAAGCAACCACACATCTCTCTTGGTCATAGACATTACATCTTCACAAAGTAACGAAAAATCATTGGACATTTTCGCGACCCACCAAGCAGTCCCTCCAAAGTTTCGACGCAAGCCGTATTTTCAACCCAACCAAGATCAAATTGCTACCCTGGGAAAGGAGAAGGTCGAAGCCTTGCCAGACACATCACCCGAAAAAGAGAATAAAGCTACTATGTCTGAAGGCTCTGCGAAGCCTCCCGCACCCGCACCCGAAAAGCGTAAACGAGGTAGACCTCCAAAGACCTCGTCTGCACTCATAACAAATCAAGGCTTCGAGGGGACCCTCGCTCCCGAAAAACGTAGGCGAGGTAGACCTCGTAAGAGATCTCGCACCCCATTGGATACAGCAACAGCTGAAGGCCATGAGGCGCATCCCGGGCTCATTCCCGCACCCGAAAGGCGTGAGGCAGGGAATCCTCGCAAGAGCATACGCCTCAAGTTGAAGGCTATTACAACCCAGGGCCCGGAGAGACATCCCTCGCCAGCCCCGAAAAGCACAAGCGAGGGCGACCTCAAGAATCCTCAGCTAACCTCTGAACATCGTCCACAACCGCAGTAGCTATATTATTAGATTTGTATTTGCGTGGCTTTTAGACTTCGTAGCGAAGTATACTTGCTAACGTATTAGTAGCTGATCTGTAGAACGGCATTGGTCTGTCGTTCAAGTTCATTCGCTTTCTGTTCTTTCCACACATATGATCTGTATGTATAATTATGATATAGGGATCAACTCTATTTATAAAAACAACTAGTCGAGTTTGCGAGACGGAGAATGAACATCGAACATCTTCTGACTTTCTACTTATCGGGGTCGGAATTGGCCACTGACTATGAGCAAAGATGGTTAAGCATAACTACATTGACCCAACTTCCTTTCGTCGCCTTTCTTCTGAATTCATCGAACTTGAAGAGCGGTTTGATTGCCTCTGAAAAATAATGATATATAGTATAGAGTGGTATACGGTGCATTTTGAGTCCAGGGAAGAGAGAGTAAGCACCTCGAATGCAGTCAGGCAGAAGTGAAGTTCAACTGGCATGGTATGTAAGAACAGTCAGAGACGTTCGAATTGCACGCTCCGTATCGCGAATTTAATGCCCTCTTTTCATATTATATATATTAGTATTAAAAAAACAGAAGAAAAAACCAAGGACAGGGTGTTTGTTCAATGATGATAAAATTGAAAAGGCAAAATAATTGCGTGACGGGTGTTAAGTGATGCGAGCGAGATGAAGGTTCCATTGAGTATAAAATGAGACGTGCGTGAGTAAATGTACAGCGACATAGACCATTTAGTACGTGCAGAGAAGGAAAAAGAGAAAAAGAAAACTGCAAGAGGCGTCGTATAAGACATGAGATGATGTGATAATCCAAGAATTCCGATGCAAAAGAGAGCGAGGAAACACGCTTGGGTCGGCGAAAAAATCTTTGTAAATCATCTTCTTCCTATCGTATGCTTGAGCTAGCCCTCTTCCTGGGTCTTAGTTCTCTGGTCGACGGGGGTGATGGCAACGAACTCCTTCGTAGGGAGCCTCGCTTTATGGACTTCTTGGCAGTCTTCCTATGGCGTCCTTGCGGGTTCTTTTCCTTAAGAGGAAGTGGTATTGATTCCGTCCCAGTATTAACCTCTACCAGAGCATCTAGGCCTCGATCTTGGGCTGCGATCGTGTTTCTCGCGAGGTAGGCTAATTTGCGTCTCCACCGTGGTGGAAGTGTCCCTTCGATATAAATCGGCTCAGTAGTATTATGCTTTATGTCATGGTGTTCATGGGGAAGCTGCATAATTGACTTCACCCAACCCTTTCTCCTGTATTTCGGAGGAAGCGAATCGGTCATTTTAGCGTCGGGATGAGGGGTTGTCGAGCCACTCGTGTCGGTCGGCGAGGTGCTACTACATGAGGATAGCGCTGTGCTATTGATATAGTCTATGTGGCAGATATATGNTTTTTTTACTTCAGAATTTAGAACTTAGTTGCCGTTAGAAGACGACTTACGGGCTTTGAAATGCACTGGCAGCATAATATGGTTGACCATCATGAGATAATTTGTGGGTTTAGAAAGAAGAGTGTGCGGCTCTGCTATAACGGGTGGTAGCTAGTGCTGCGATGGCGCCCTTGAGTCAAAGTCGTTCTTCACGATGAAAGAAGGAAACTTGATCGCCACAGTACTAGTGGTGAGTTTCCTGAAATGGAAACGCAAAAGACTGTGTGACAGGAGTGTGACGAGACGTGAAGCGTGACTTATCTCCTCAATCCTCGCTTGTTACACACAGTTTTAGAAAAATCACATACTCCCGGAGCACTAACTCGCTGGCGGTTATGGAGGTCGTCCACATCGGCACTCGATACGCGCTATAGAGCTATAGTATGGCTGCCACGACGCTCATGAAATACTAGTATGTTTGTTTTTAGGTGCTACTAGTACATCAGGAAAAACATTTACTATACTAGAAGTGATGAATTTGTATAGTACTTCATAGTACTCCATATTCCCCACCAACACCTATGGAACCTAATGAGTCTATGTGGTCTATATAGACCGCATAGTTTCTATAGTAATGCAGGGAACTAGTATAGTGCATTACATCTTGGGAAAGAGATGATCCTACTGATGCATATATGCATGGAATTCATGAGTAATTGCACTGATCTTAGGTATATGGACACAATAAATTCAGTTGCACCATAGGAATGTAAAATAATCCAAGTAATAGTCAAAAAGCGAAAACCCGCCCACTGACCAAAACTCGAAAATGGAATGGTGGTATCTTCCCACACCTCAAATTAAATATGCAATAACTTGGATATGACAAGTAATACTATGTACATAAGTACATATTCTGTATTGTGTAGTTGCTTGATTACTTGATGATGAAACATGTATAGTGTAGAATGTGCATATATGCATGATTAATAGTTTTAGAATTTCCATTTAAACTATGGAAACTATATTAGACTGTATAGTGTACCCTATATAGTATGTATAGTACTGTATAGTTCTGGCATGCAACTATATAGTCTCACTAAAAGGGGACTAACGAAGGCAACTATGGAACTATGCAAACTATCTAGTGCTATATAGACATTGAAATTTTTCCTGATGTATATCATGTATAAAAACACTGAAAGTAATTCTTGCGAGGTACATGACCTTGCTCACAATGTCGATCCCGATTGTCGCCTGGTATGTGCTGTCAATCATGTCGTACATGAATCAGGTTAGCTATACAATGAGGCGCCGTGTTGAGGACATGCTAATAGTACATTCACCATGTCCACAATTTAACAGAATTCTGCTGTTCACTACTTCGACATGCACATCAAGGCGATAGATGGCTATCATTTTTTTGCAGACGTCATCGTAACTATTTTTCATTGATGAGGGACCGAAATTGCTCAAACAGGAGATGAGATGAAACGTCAAATGATGGTACGTTACCATAATAGATTGATGATGCGTACCTCAGACAAACGGGCATAGGGACTTCTTGCCGTGGTGGCCGCACTGGGTGTTAGACATCGCACTCAAGCAAAAATAAATTATTATCGTGGCAGATCATAGGCTGCTTTCGAAGCGACAGTAGTAGAGATAAGTATTGACAGAATGTCTCTGTCAGGCGAAAGCGCTAGCGGGTATCTCTCATTGCAGATTAAGCTTTCGTTCTATAATCTCGGACAGACGCAAGGGAAAGATTTCGTACCATTTCCTGTAGTCTCTTTCCGCATTCAGATGGAAATAAGATGGAGGACAGCAGCTTGATTCTACCTGTGGGTGTTATTCTTGCATGGCATGATTATGCCAGTTGGAGGGACTGATATTTTCATTGATTATCTGTAGAACTTGAAGGCCGGGCAAGAATTGAAGACGAATGATGATATTGTTGAGGTACCAGGGGTGCATTTGATTCACACCAACGTTTTATTCGTGAGCCCGGCAGAGCAATAGCGGTTTAAACACATTATACATTCTTCGTTTTGATTTACTTTATGCTGAAATTGTTGATGCGGGCAAAACCGTGAACTCATAGTACCTAATTGATGGCCACAGCAGATATTGATGTCCCGAAGTTATATGTATTATCAGTTGACGCCCAAGAAGGGGAGCATTACTAACGTTCCATATGAAAAGCTGGCCAATTTCGATGATAGATTGAAAGTTCTCTGATTTGTATGATCCGTTATAAAACAGTAAGTCAATTACGCACGGAAAAATGTAAAGCCTCATAATTAAATACCAGAAGGGTCAGCATGTTGATACAACGTACACTCTTGGTGCGAGTCGACTTATCAACTTCTCAGTGCATATAGCAGAGTTCAAACGGAACACTTACAGAAAAATAACTATAACTTTAGTAAGTTGAGAATCACAATTTCGGTGTGTATTTCAAAAACCCACATGGTTTACAAGCTGAAAATTCTGATAAATTGGAAACTTGATAAGTAGACCTTTGTTGTCTTCGAAACGATCTTCATGTTTCGAGATGCTGTCGGCCCGGACACCTCGATAAGAGCCAAACCGATCCAGATGGGACGGGTACGGTTCGCCGATCAAAGAATAAGAGAAGTAACACTTGTGACTACAATGTTAGCCCACAAGTATAAATGTCCCTAGCAAAGCTCGTTGAGAAATGAGCAAGACGCCCTCCCATGTCTACTATAGTCCCACCGTTTGACAAGTTTGTTCCGTTTTCCGTCTCGACGCAGACATATAAGACAGTAGACGGCCATTCTATCCTTGCGGATGTCATCATACCAAGGAAACTTCTTGATGAAGGACCCGAGTCTCCCAAACGGAAGACGAAGCGTCCAGTGATCGTACGCTATCACGGAGGTTGGTTGGTGTGTATATATAATCATAAACCACTTTTTAATAAAATGAACTTGCTGAAGTTTTTAATTATGTACTTCCAGATTGGCGGACATAGGGATTGGCTGCCGTGGTGGCCACGTTGGATACTGGACATCGCGCTGAGGCAAGACGCGATAATCGTCACAGCAGATTATAGGCTACTCCCGGAAGCAACAGGAGAGGATATACTTGACGACATGCACGACTTCTGGAAATGGCTGGGCAGCGACTTCAGTTCAACTGTACAGAATAAGCATCTGGGACTCCAGCCGGACCTCGACAGGGTGCTTTTAGTAGGAGAAAGTTCTGGTGGATACCTCGCGCTGCAGAATGCACTTTCGTTCTTTAAGTCTCGAGATCAGGCCATAGGATCAGGTCCAACAATTCGCGCTCTGGTTGTGCAATACCCTGCGATCTCCTTACGCACATCGACGTGTACGATGAGCTTCCATAAAGGGATCTTTGGTCAGCCACAGCACCCAAAGTCATTGATTGATGAGCATCTCACTGCTATCGCCGCTGAGCGAGCGCGCACGGGCAGACAACCAATATTGTCGAGGGTCGAGTTGTTGACTCCCGAGCTTGTCTTTACACCGCGCGCTCATCTTGCGATTGCGATCCAGCAGCACGGACGCTATGTCGATATTCTAGGCCCAGAGCGTGATTCGTCGCCTGGGAAGCGCCGCTTACATCCTGAAGACAGAATCGCGGATGGTGCCGTGCTTCCTCCGATTCTGTATGTGCAAGGAAGAGATGACACAGTGACTCCTGTTGAAGGAGCAGATATGTTTATAGAGCATTTGCGGAAGTACCGAGCTATTGATGGACTGGCGGAGGGAAGGGCGGAAAGCGAGGTGTTGATGTACTGCAGGGTACCTGGGGAGCATATGTTTGACGCCGATAACAAGTTGAGCGACGACGCTGATGGATGGATGAAATCGGCAGCAGTGTTCATGGAAAAGCATTGGTTGGAATGAATATGTCGTAGAATTTATACGCATGTGTATTCCAAGTCGTATTTATTTGTAGAAGACTTAGATTCTAAATGAAGGTGGTAGTCATCAACTATGAGATTTTACGAGAGGAAGGCATAAGTCGTTGACCTCTGCATGTGTACATATAAGAACGTACTGAAAGAAATGAGTACTTCTTAATGTTTGTAAGCCCAGTCGAGAGCGATACACACCAAAACCCTTTTTACGCAACCCCAACAACGGACAAGACCTTTCAGGATGGAGCTTTACTGTCAACACAATATCAACTCTTCGAGCTACTAGAAGCAGTCAGAAGAGATTATAGATTTCCCTTGGAGCCATCCTCCAGTAAGCTACTTTGAAGCGAGGTGCAGGATTCATCCCGAGGGCCCCTATGAAATATCTGTGCTCTGATGGCAACCGCGATAGTGATAAGGCATTAAATATATCTATGAATCCCCGACAGAGGTTGTAACGTGATACTGTGATTCAAAGCCTAAGCCTGTTTCTTTTTTCTGCGCCATATTTGACCTAAGATTATGTTAGTCGAACTACATGTATTTGGTTTTCAATATCAAGTACCTCTATGTTTTTGGAGGCTTCACATTCTCGGCAAGGGTGGAGGTCGAGAGTAGTTCGCACGTCGCTGGGTGAATGTCTCCGGATCTTATGCACTGTCACACGAGACTCATACCTCAATCGTCTTGCTATTTTTCCGGGAAGCATCCTGTAGAAAAGTATAACTTGCTAAGATTGCGCTTCATATGTGCTCAAAATAGAATAGGTCACGATACCCGAAAATTATGAATCATAACAAGGTTGCAGAATCTCTTCGAATTTGATCTGTTCTTTAATAAGTGTCACTTCCCTTTTTCTTTTAGATTTCTTATCAGAGGAACATGCGTAGCTGCAATCTATAGATGAAAGATATCTGTAACATAATACCCATCTGACCAGGAACGTACTGTAAATGATTATGCCGTGTAGTTGCCAGATTAAACAAGGACAACTCACAAAATCGTATTGGAATTTGACGAGACATTGGGGAATGCCGAGTAAATAGATTCTATCCGGGGTAAGGAAAGGCGATCAAAGAGTGACATTTATAGGGCGGCTGGACAAACGTGAAGACCAAACGAGATGATTTCAATGTAGTTTGTCATGCGCAGAATGCATGCATGTAAGGCACGTCAATTAGCAGATAAACTATCAGGCACATTAGAAAAACGCAGCTCGACGTGAGATGGTATGCAGAAACAAAAACAAGGACTATCGTACAACCCCATCCAACACAACATACCGCCCTCCCTAAATCATCTAAAGGTCAGTCCTCATCTCAGTTTCAGCTCTACTCCCCACGCCAATACCGCGACGGCACGAATGGCATCGAAGTAATCAGCGCCTTTCGTAACTTGCCGCGCACTTCTACCGAAAGCTCCGTGCCTTTTTTNATGGTACCCATTTTGCACATAGCCCATGGCAATGTTGTGGCCGAGTGTCGGCGAAGGGATGCCTGAAGTGACTACGCCGAGGTGCATTGCGCCGTCAGGGGTGTGGATGGGCGCACCCTCTGGAAATGAGGTTCCAGATTAACGAAAGAGCATAAGAATACGGATAGAGATACGTACCGCGGGCAGGGGCGCCTTCTACAGTGAGTCCTACCCGGCGGCGTGGAGGTCCATTCTTGAGATGTGTGCGCACAGCATCTGCGCCAATGAAGTCACCGGCCTCCCGGCGGTCCTTTCCTATTGCATATATTAATTGTTGAAGACGACTGTTACGAGAGATTTTCAGAAAGTAAAATGAGTAACGAACCGATTACCCAACTCAGGCCGGCCTCTACGGGGCTGGTGTCCTCGTCGAGATCATGTCCATAGAGGCACATACCCGCTTCAAGACGGAGACTGTCGCGAGCACCAAGACCTGTGAGCTGCACAGGCGGACGCACAAGGAGATGCGTCAGCTCCACACTATGCGGGGGCGGTATTGAGATCTGGTGCAGATATACGGTGAGGATACTATAGTAGAGTGTAACGTTACGCAGATGCATACTTCGAATCCGTCCTCGCCAGTGTATCCGCCACGCGCCACATGGACGTTGAAGCCCTCGAGCGGGACAAATGCGGAGCGACCGAACGTCAGCGCGCGCAGGTCGAAGCCCGTTAGACCCTGAAGAAGAGCTGCTGCTTCGGGACCCTGGAGCGCGACGAGACCCCAGCCGTCGAGCACCTCTAGTTCCACCTTGCCTTCCGCTGCGCGCGGGCTTGCATTCCACTCGTCCAGTTTCTCACGGAACCAGGCGAGGTCGCGTGCACGCCGACCAGCATTGGTGACGACGTAGAAAGCGTCAGACGCATGCTTGGTAATGACTGTATCGTCTATAATACCACCGCGTGCGTTGAGGAGAACGGAGAGCGTCGAAGAGTAGGGAGAGAGGGCAGAGAGGGAGGAGGGTGTGAGCCATTCGAGGAACTGCGTTGCGGTTGCGCCGAGGAAGCTTTGCAATGTCAGAAAGACAAATAGTATCGTAGTGTATGCAAGACGGTGAAGACTTACTTTGACTGAACCATGTGTCCAACGTCGAATAGACCGACAGAGTTGCGGACATGGTGATGGCTTGCGACTGGTTAGGACTTGCTTAGCAGTTTGTTGTCAGTCGTATAGCAGATGAATGCACCTGCACCGACGCTGCCATACGACAGCGGCATTGCGTATCCCGCGAATGGGACCATCTTCGCGCCATTTTCAATGTGGAAGTCATACAGCGAAGTCCTCTGAAGCTTTTTTNAACATGGCATCGTTAGCTCTTGCACCAGGACGCAAAGCGTTGACGAACCTCCTCAGCAACGTGTGCACTCAACTTGAAACCTCGCATGTAGGGAGACCGACATGCTCGAAGGTGAGCAAGACGACATGCAGCCTGCATCATTAGCTCTTTTGTCGTCGTCGAGGTTGCAGTTGGAAAAATATGTTGCTCAACGTAATAATAATAATAATAATATTAATAGCTTGCATCGGCGCGGAACCCCGTCGGCCACGCGCATTTAGAAGTCGCGCCTATCCACCGACACGATTTTTTCTTACTTTTTTCCGCAAATTTTGTTCGCTTTTCTCTGCAACAACGGGCACAAGTCTCTACAGGAATCCCTATTAAATCATTGGAAAAACTACTAAGTATTGGACTCTTTGGGTTATCGTACTGAAATCACTGGCCAGCTATGGAACCTGTAACGAAACGTCTGCACGTCTCTGGTCTTACATCCCAGATATCTTCTGCCGACCTCACAGCTCGTTTCTCGTCCTTCGGAAAGGTTACGGCGCTTGACGGACGAGGAAAAGTTGACGCTCTCGGGCAGCCGCGTCCCTTCGCATACGTGACGCTCGAAACGACTAAAGGCCAGCTCTCTAAGTGTACGTACCCCAGCTGCTTCGAAGTCGACCTTAGCTAAAAATTCCAATCAGGTTTAAATTTGCTCAGTGGGACAACATGGAAGGGTTCTCATCTACGTATTGGCGAGGCAAAGGCAGATTTCATCGAGCGGTGGGTTTCTTAAAAAACTTTTTTTCCTTCTCACTACAATTTGCTGAACCCCTGTGCTTAGTATACACAAAGAAAATGAGCCCAACCTCTCTGAAGCCGACTCGACGCGCCCGAAGAAACGTCAACGCATTGCTCGAAGCTACGTCAGCGCACAGTCCGCAGACATGACACCCGTCACGCCAGCCACTGCCGTCAAGCGTTCGGGCTGGCGTATAACGCCTCTCGGCCGGCTCGTGCGCCCCATGCGCATGCGCCCATTGAGGCCTCTTCCACATCCACCTGCATTTTCCATGTCTTCCTCTACTGCTCCAACTCATCGAAAAGGCAAGAAGAAGGTCCGCCCGCCGCTCGTACGCGCTCGCCGGCGTCTGCTTGACCCAGAGGCATGGGGGAGCGAATACCTCAAAGGTGTTATGTTGGAGAGCACGAGCAAGATAATTCTCCCCGAAAAGCCGTTAGGAGCAAGACCTATTCTTGGTGCCGACGAAGTCAGTGGTAATAATGAGACTCTGCCTACTCCCGCTCCTACTGCGAGCACCTTGGCCCCTGAGTCACCTTGGCCCTCCCCTCTACCATCTCCTTTACTTCCTCCGATTATTGTTACACAAGTTCCTGAAACTCGAGCACACCCTCCCCTAACTGAATATTCGAAGTCCGACTTCGCACATGAAGCAGCACAATCTCTTGCCTTGCTTAATTCTCTTTTCGGCCAAAGTGGAGACAACGATGGACGTGACGAAGATGAAGATGAATGGGGTGGTGCGGAAAGTCTGAGCGATATCGAATTTGACCTACCCGCGCAAACGTCTGCAGGTGTCTCGAATGGTGGGGCAGACGACGGCATCGAATACGTCCCGCGTGACGTGCCAGCGTCATCGACCAAGAAAGCGAAGGCCAAGAGACCCCTAGTAGAAAATGAAGATCAGGGTACGGAAATCGACGAAGAGCATGAGGCCGGGCCGTCTAACAGACGCGGTCACTCAAAGTCCATAACCACGTCTGGATCAGAATCAGAGGCGAAGGGAAATTTCTCACCAAAAGTCAATTTGCCTACACTAAAGGACATGTTCGCGCCGCGAGCTGAAGACGGTGCGTATTTACAGCATTGGGAAACATTAGCATTACTAATGTATTTTGCCTTTTTTTTCTTTCTTGATTCTTTGTAACTCAGTTGGTTTCTCCATTCTCGGGAATCTCGAACTCGACCTTGAGCTAGAAGACGCACTCGGCGTCTCCGCGCCTTTTGCCCCTGCGACACACATCGGCTCGTCAACAACGCCAATCGTCTCCCTTCCAAACGAACACGCCTCATTTGCACCCACATTCGACGCCAGCAAGCCATTCTTCTTCCCTTCGTCTTTCTCGGCGTCCCGCACGATGCACAGCGGTGGAAGAAGGCCCCCGGACATACTCGATCTCTTGCGCGTGCGCGCGTCCGGTTTCCACCGCACCGAGAGTGCAGATGCAATCCGTGCGCGCTGGACAGAACGGAAGGTCGAACTTACGCGTGATTGGAAGCGGCGCCACCGTGAGGCCGTCAAGAGTGTGCGACGTCGTGGTGGAGGACTGAACTGAATTGCTTTCTTTCAATGTATTGTACTGAATGTTGACTTGAAGACAGCATCAAATGCTTCACGAAGATCGTGTTCTGTGCATGATCTTATTTCATGAGTATGCTGACGTGATTTTCCTATCGGCGCAAGCCTGCAGGAGAAACGACATGAACAGCAAAGGTAGCAATGCAACCGCAAAACACTTAACACTCCTCAATAACATGAACAGACTCTGTGCCGGGAAGATTGGGTTCAGCATACACATCGACGTAGCACTCTGACAATGCAACTTACCTGAGTGAAGGCACTTGCGCTTGTCATGTAGAATTCAAGATGTTTCTGAATGACTTTAATGCTGCAATATACTCTTCTGCATGCGCACGCACCAATTAAGTACGTTTCTGGCATCCATGTACAAAACAACGACTCATGATTTCATTCTCAGGTACTTTATATCAACCCATTGTACTTCATACATCTGAACTTCCGTTCAAAATAAACCTGCAGCAACTAATAGACCTCTCACTCTAACCAATTTTTCTCTACGAATGCCGCCGCATCTTTCACCCATTCGTCAGTATCTTCGCTCAGGTTGACCTCAGTGTCAAACAAATGCTCTCCTGGCACCTTACAGTACTTCAACACTTCGCTTTCCGCTTTCCCCTGCGCCAGCCCATCGATCCCTTGGTACTTCCGCAGATGTTCGATGAATGCGTCCGTCCCTTCAACTGGACAGATTTGATCATCCACTCCATGCACGAACAGCACAGGCGGAAGCACAGCACCATCCTCGATTCTGTCCTCATGATGTAAACGCCGCTTTCCGTGCGAGGTGTCGCGCTCTGGACCGAGGATATCGACATAACGTCCACGTTGCTGTATCGCGACAGCAAGCTGAGCGCGCGGCGTGGGCACGAGCGCGGCTGTCATCATCGGAATGTTCGTCTCAACAGGCTGCTTCCCCGTGCTCGTGCGTGCAGCAGCGATCGCAGCGAGGTGATTATCCACCTTGGAGTTCGGGTATTGCGGCTGACCAAGAATTTCCTTATGATAGTCCTGCGTCCATATCGGTGTGCGTATGGAGACTAAGGGGTACTGAGCGGCGGCGACACGGATCCTCAGGCCAGACTCTGTAGCCCGACCTTCGGGCTTATAGAACGACAGTGCCGTCTGTAGTGCGAGATACCCGCCGGCGCTTTCGCCCACAAGAAACACCCTGTCGAGATCTGGCTGAAGCCCCGGATACTCATTTCGTACAGCTACGCTGAATTCATTGCCCAGCCATTTCCAGAAGTCGTGTATGTCGTCTAGTATCTCCTCTGCTGTCGCCTCTGGGAGCAGCCTGTAATCGGGTACTGCAATAATTGCGTCTTGCTTTAGTGCGATGTCCAGTACCCAGCGCGGCCACCATGGCAGGAACTGCCGTTGTCCGCCGATCTTAAGATCGGAAACATAAGATATTATAAGTCTCGCTATATATCTTCAGGAAGATCTAGGTGTGCGCACAAGCCATCCACCATGATAGCGTACGATCACTGGACGCTTTGCCTTCCATTTAGGTGACCCTGGTCCTTCACCGAAGAGTTTCTTCGGAACGATGACGTCCGCAAGAATAGAATGCCCATCCACTATCTTATATGTGAATGTCGAAACAGAAAATGGAACAAGCTTGTCAAGTGGTGGGGCTACAGTAGACATGGCGTTGGTAGTGTGGTGAATCACGGGAAGACTTACAAGACATGCTCTGTGTACTGCTCTAGGCAACCTCTTGAAATACATTCACCGTGTGGGAACTTGCACCGACTTAGAAACTCAACATTTCCAATCAAACCTATTCTCGTTTTTGGGTGTAAAAGCCCAGTGAAAACAACTATAAATCGTAAAACATCAACTATGGAACCCAAACGCGGATGAATCCATGTTACGAAAACGGGAAAAAGGATCGAAACATCATGATGCAATCACATGACACATGATGGTCTCCTCTCCTAGGAGAGGAGAATGGGGGTCTCTTCTCTTCTAATGCATCGCTAGCTTGCCTGGGATTGTATCTTTCCCTCTGTATCTCTCAGTATCTCGTCGTCTTGAGTTGAACTAAGTTCGTCCTTACAATCAGATTTCAGCTTCTCTTAACAGGGTTTATTTTTCCATTCTAGGAGCACTTCTGCGTTCGCCATGGCATCATCACACCATTCTCCTTCAATCAGTCAAAGTAAGTTCTCCAATCACTATATCGTAATGTACTTGTATCGACATTCCATCTTAAAAAATCACACTACTCGACACGGCAGCGACGAGTATGACCGAAGGCGCATATTGGATTCGCAACAAGAAGGGAAAAGTCCTCGGCGTTGATCTTACCAATCCTGATGGTATTGTGCCTCTCGTGTGCCAGGTCAGGTTTCCCGACCACAAGGGTCTCACAGATCACTCTCAAATGTGGTTTATCGAGGCGGTCACTGGCCGCAGCGACACATGCTACCTCATACGGAATGCAATGTCAGAACTTGTCCTACACGTCAAGGAACGTGACTCAGTAAACGGGATCACTGTCTTCGTCCATGAGCACACAGGAGATGATAGACAGTTCTGGAAGATTGAGCTCCTCGATGATGCCTCTGAACGGTGGGCTCTCTTTTCAAAAATATCATCGCATACTACTGAAGCGGCTACGGTTCAGAATTAGTTCTTACCGCCTAATCAATATATGTACATGTACGGCTCTTGATCAAGCGACTGACAGGCACGTCGTACTGTCGTCACTCAAGGACGGACAACAGCAACACTGGTTCTTAGAGCCCGTCACTCTCCCTACAGTTTACTCAATCATCCATGCGTGGACAGGCTGGTATCTGCAGTATGATGCGACAAAGCGTGAAGTTATTGCCGGTACAATGCAATCACTCACCCCTACACACTCACAACTCTGGACCATCGAAGAACAGAAGAACAGCGATATATATGTGATTCGAAATGTCAAATATCCTACGAAAATACTAGACCTGTTCGACAGTTTCGCGTCGGGAGGAAACACTCCAGTCGTTGCGGGTACTTACAATAAGGAGCAAACTCAGCAGTGGCACATTAGAAAAGTTGACCCAGACGATCATGGGAATGACAGGTGCGTGCCTGCCGATAGCCTGCATTGTGCGCCGCTGACTCGATTGTCTGCAGAGTCAAGCTGGTCAGCGCCCTGGCGCATTCTGTCATACAGGTGGATGAAGGATCCCAGTACGGTACAATGCAGGTTCAGACAAGCAGTAACAATATATGGCAATCATGGCGAGTCAGGCGGTATGCAAGCAACGTGAGCCCCCGGAACAAGGATATTATGCGTAAATTAAAGGGACAGATTGAGACACATGTTCAAGATTTGAGTATACATGTATCTCCGAAGGACACCAAGACAAGCGTTTCTAGCAATACGAATAAAGACAAGACTGATGGTGATGAATACAAGCTCAGACGAGCATCTCGCCACCTGGTATGTACTAAATCATACAGTGCAGTATAAGCTACCTCTGAACTATTGCCAGGCCCTCTCATCATCATCTTTATCATTATGTTATGCGCCACCTAGGAACCCAGGGACTCCATTCATTAAGGTCCTCATAAAAAATACGGGAAAGGAGTCTATAAATTTAAAGATCTACGACGGAAAAGGTAAAAAGATGCAGAAAAGATTGATCGAAGGCGGTTTTGTGTATAAGCTACGAATAAGGTTTCGCCTTCACGAGCCTTATAATTTCGTATTAATACTTGGAAAAGAGAAAAAAANGGTTTAGGTTAGTCTAGGAAAGTGTATTCTTTATGAAGCTGCGCTAACATTTTATCGTATTTTCAACAGCCGTATATTCACTAATGACAGCTCAGAAATTGATGTGAAGGAAATCTTTAATCTGTCATGAAAACACTCACTGTCGGCTCCAGCGTATCTTTTTCCTCGAACGTTTAGGGTTATCGTGAAGTCGATTCGTATTTACAAAAATAAGTTCGAAGATCAAGTGGTCCATATACCCGTGAGAACAGAGTCTGTCGGGAAGTAGTACTGGAAATTTCCCTTCAGTCGTATGTAACTCTCTGGCAATGCAATCTGTGGCCCGTATGTAACTCTCTGGCAATGCAATATGTGGCCCGACCTTCGGGCTTATAGAACGATAGTGTCGCCTGCAGAGCGACGTATCCCCAGCGCTTTCTCCCAGAACAAACACGTTGTCGAGATCTGGCTAAAGCCCCGGGATTACTCTGTGAGTAGCTTCGTCGAATACATCGCCTAGTCATTTCCAAAGGTCGTGAACATCGTCTGGTATTTCCTCTGCCGTAACCTCTGGGAGCAGCCTGTAAACGGGTACTACAATGATTGCGTCGTGCGATATCTAGCACCCACTGCAGCGCGGCCATTACGGCAGGAAGTGCCGCATACTAAATTATACATTGTAGGTCTCGCTGTATAAGATTGGGAAGACGTTAGCAGGTGTGCGCACCATCCATCCTCCATGATAGCGTACGATCATTGGACGCTTCGTCTTCCATCTAGGTGACCCTAGTCCCTCATCGGAACGATGGTGAGATCCGCAAGAACGGAATGTCCACCCACTATCTTATATGTGAATGTCAAAACGGAAAATGCATGACTAGAGACGTATACTCGAGCTAGCGCGGAACTTTCGCAACGCGCGAGACTATTTAAGACAGAAACTGGGAACTATTTGGGGAAAAGCGAGTCTGTGAGCTCGGAATCAACAGAGAAGTCGTTCATATTCTCGGTAAGAATCTCTGAAAGTCATAGTGCTAATAATTAAAACACATATTGAACACAGTTACAACGCTTTTGTTACCTCAGCAAATTCATGCTAAGTACTTGATCTGCTTAAGCAAAAAAACTCTCATACAGTCATAATCCATAAATCTACCACGCTATACAGCAATAACGGAATGATCTTATCGGAAGTCTAACTAGTATTTAACGTCATAATTCATTCTAAAACGCAATAAATAATTAGTGTTGAACTTCGAGCTCGCGTGCTCGTTACCCCATTCGGAATTCTGTGTTTTGTTTTCCGTTAAAAAGTCCCTGTATAGTCACCATGACAAAATTTTTTGCACCTTCTGTCACGCAAAAACAAGCTTTGAAGCCTTACTATTCCACAACCACCACATAAACTATCTATCTAATACTTGGTAGATGCTCCTTTGACCTCTAATAATTGTTTTACACATCTAGGCATGCTGTCAATCAAAGAATTAATTATTTTAATGTCAATCCTTTCCCATTCCTCTAAAAGTGCCCTCCTCAATTCCTCCTCATTCTTGGGTCATTCTGGTCTTTTGTTAATTGCAATTTTCATGAGATACCAAACATGTTCTATGGGGTTCATGTCTAGTGACTGAGCTAGGTGTAGTGATGACTCCATGAGGTTCCTATATCCCTGAATGATTTTGCTGTATTGCATCTGTGAATTGGTGCCCCATCTTCCACAACCTTTGCAAGCCCCCTCTCTTCAGATAGATCTGTGTAAAAGTCCCAGAGTGGTCCTGCCATGATCAACTCCACATAATCATCACCCTTCTGCTGATCCTTGGGTAAAAAACAAGTGGGCCCTTCTTGTTGTAACACCCCCAAACCATAACACTTGTCCTTCCTGACTTGAAAGTGGGTGCCAGGCACTTCTCATCAAATTCCTCTCTTGGCCATCTTCATACAAGGGGTGCCTGTTACAATTTCCTTACCTTATCCCATCACATCCCCCCCGCTTATCTATCTATCTCATCACATCACTCCGCTTATCTATCCATCTCATCTCATCACTCCGCTTACTTCAACAGTAGCCCCTGTATCACCTGATCACTTGTTCCACCAAGTTCCATACCCTTCTATGCTGACTGATGCTCATCCTTCACTCAGTCATCCTTTCCATCACTTTCCATCACTTTCCANCCCCTATGTACTAGTAGTATATAAGGCATGTACTCAGAGCCCTAAGCCCCAAGCTTGAGCTCTTCGTTCTCATAGCCAAACACCTTGTCATCTAGCCCACCAGTGTGCTTCTAAGCCTTACCAGTACCAGTCGATCCTCTCAGGCCCTAAACCGGCTCTCTGCTTACTCGTTACTTTGCTCTACCTCATACCTCATCACTGTTACAGCCTTTGGCTTAACAATAGGTCTCTTCCTGCTTTGGTCAACCTTCCTTATGTCCTAGTCATCCTTCCTCCTTCTGTACTTCTATCTCCTCTTTAGGGAATAATGCTTTGCTAGAACCTTCCTGTCTGTTCACAGCTATTCCCTCTATGTCTGCATATGGCTTCCTGCAGAGTGCCTGTGGGGTTTTGCCTTGTTTGAATGTATTTCCCTTCTGATAATGGCAATGTGGCCAAGTGCCATGATTGTCATTTCCATGTTTGGTTTGTGGCTTGATAGCCATGTTGGTTCTAGTCCTAATTGGGTTGGAACTGATTAAGTGACATTAGAGTCCCAACGATCATTAGGTAGATCCAATGATGGCTTCTGTAGATCCGGGGATGGCTTCTGTACTAACCATATATGGCATATAGTTGGGTTGTGTGGATATTCATCTGTAATCCACAAATGGTCCTCTAGGCCTTGTGCTTCTGTGGCTGGCCCATAGTGTGATGGTGAGGTTGTCTATTTCCTGTGTGACCTTCCCATTGCTGGTTGTATATCCTTCTCCTCCATATTGTGTGAAGGCTATCATTGTTCAGGTGCAAATGTTTGTGTTATGAATCCTGACCATCTCGTGACTGTTAACCCTGTAGGGTATGTAGACTTCTACATAGCACTGGGTGCATTGCTGTTCTGTGTGTGGTGTATTGTTGAGTGTCATCCTTATGGATATGAAGTTGAGGTAGTCCTTCACATCATAGATGAATGTCTTGATTGAGTGTTCATAGACTATTAGATGTGGCTTGTTTGGTACTCTGAATACCTTGTGTTCTGTCTTCATCTCCATGTTGGTGAATACTGCTACTGCTGATGTTTCTGCTACCAGTAGTCGGTACACGTCCCATCCCATATTGTATATGCGCTTGCATCAGTCGCACAGTATGTCTTTGTGGATCATAGGGACTATGTGCTGTTGCTCCCTTTCATGTCTCCACATGATCTCTTGTGGATTGTAATCACTGTCGAACTGTCTCTTGGTCATTTCCATTTGTTGGTTTCTTTGTTACTATGTGCTTGCTTTCTTAAAGCAATAATTCCTTTCTGACAAATATCCAACTGGCATTACAGGCTTGTCTCAAGAGCTTGGCTGCACACAGAACCTGGACAGCTCCCTAAAGGATGCTAGCAAGATTGTGTTTACTCATTCTCACTCAGGAACACCAATTAATCTCAGTGCACCACCAATTCAAACCAAATCACCTCCCAAAAATTTACCAAAGGAAAAGCTCACCCATCCTTGACAATCTGACACTTCTGCTGTCACAAAACCAAGCCAGAGAAAACATCTTACAAACAAAGATAAGCTTCAGATTCTTGGTTTAGATATTTGAAACTATTTTTCTTGTGTGTTTGTGTCTTAGTAATATTGTGTTATGTAATTTACAAGTCTGTGTTTAAGCATTGCCTCTCTATAAGCATTGATCAGGTGTCCACTGAGGGCAATGCTTATAGAGAGGTTCTACTGTATTTCTATACATTATTAACCATCTCTGAAATTTTGGAAGCTTCAGCATATCAGAAACAATTAATATGAGTTTACCAAATCTGAAAACCAGTCATTTTGGTGATTTGCTAAAGAATCTCCAGTTAAAAATTTGTATACAGTGCAATATGTATCACAGCTCCATAAAACTTCTCACAGTAGTCCTTGAGATACTCTCCTAGCATTCTGTTATTTTTTGAAGACTTCAAGGTAATTGTGAAATGACATATCGAGGTTGCAATCATTATGCTGTTTTGAGGTTGGAGCACCTCATACTACTGTCTCATGAAGTCCTAGCACTATTTTTTTCTCATTACCTGTGCTCTTATAGTTATTTCAGTAACTAATATTTACTGTAATATACTATAGAATAGTAATTTCCTGAGCTATAGCGTGCTTGTGAATTGTTTTCGGGGGGAGAAGTGCTTGTTTCCGGAAAGGATATGCCTTAAAAAAAAGTTGTTCATTACCCCGTCGAGGCGTGGTGTGCGCAAATCCTAAGTTCCTACACTTGTTCATTACTGCATATTTTGCATTTTTGACTTTGTCTCACTTTTAATTCATTTAAATATTCATTTATGCATATATTTGAATTCTAGCAGCATATAATTGTTCCCAGTATCCTAATGTACCTATCTATCAAYTTTTTAATTGACATAACTGTGCTGAGTTTGTTTTCCCTGAGTGAACAGCCTTAAGTTGTTTATTACCCCGTCAAACACAGTATGTTACAAATCCGGACTACTACTTTAGGCCTCAGAATCCAGACTCGAGACGAGACAGCAAACCCTAGTCTTTGGATAGTGCACACGCACGCGCAGAAATAGTTTCTATTCTATTCTATTCTGTTTTGTTTCTGTCTCTATTTCTGTTTCTGTTAAATTCTGTTCTGACCTTCTTTCTTCAGCGAACATTATTACGAGATGGCGGGATGTTACGCGATGCGCACGCATAAATGTATGGGAGGCTTTGCCACCCTTCTGTGCGTGTGGCCACTGGCACGCAACAAACGCATCAACGGTAAATCGACGATAAGCACGCATCAGACTCGGACCCACCGCGTCTAGCATAAGCTTGTCTACCTTGTCTATCATCATCGTTTCCATTTCTCCTTTTTTTCCTCCTTATCATCATTTTCTCAGCGCTCGGAGTCTTTCTTATTCATAATCCTATTCATTTCTTTCCTCCAGATTTTTTCGCTCTCTTCTCAAATTCGTCATCCCTTTTCCACTCCCTTGCGCACTGGCACTGATAAGTAACTGATATACATGTACTCGGCTTCAGCTCGTCGGTGGGTGTTCAATTTTTATTTCCATCATGCTTCTCNTTTTTCTCTGTTCTGAGAAAAAAAAAACCTATCCCAAATCCTGACCCATAATCATATTCCGGCTCTTCTAGGACAATTTTCAAGCTGATGCGAATTGTATGTTCTTTTTACGAATGTTCGAATGGTAAATCCTAAATCATCCAGATGTCTTCGTCTTTTTTTTTTTCGTAACAAGCGAGAAGCTTGCCACGCGCTCTACCCTTACCCCAGGGATGTTCAAGAGGACCAAACATACGCTGATAAAGATAGAGTTCGAAGCTAGCGAATTATACTATCTATGTAAAACCGAAAAAAGGGCTCCTGCGAACAGTGATGGACGACGAATGGCTGATGGATTGATGGCAAGAAGTTTCAGGAAGACGACACGACGAGAAAGATGCATGATTTGATTGCCTAGTTAGCTTCGTGCTACGTGCTTGAATAGGCAGCGTTTGAGCCTGATCAGCGCCGAGAGGGACGGTGAGAGGAGAACACACACGGAACACGATAGGATACCTCAGACCTGGCTGCGGCTGTGGCGTGTCGGTAGATTAGATTGATACGGGAAAAAGTAGAATCAGTAGTGTAGTAGGTAGTGATGATGTGGGTCGCTGTTGGGGAGAGAAGCGGAAGATGATGAAAGGCAGGAGAAAGTACTAATAGCCCTAATAGCCGTAATAGTCCTAATGGCCCTGATAGAACTTGGCAGCGGTGCGAGCTCAGGCTCGTGTGAGATCAGCATGAAAGTGCATCAGCGGCGGTGTTGTGCAGTGCAGCCTGGCTGAGCCAGATTTATTAATTTGCTACGGCCTGCGCTGCAGACAGGGATACCAGTCGAGGTGAATGAGATAATCTATACAAGAACAACAGCACCACCGCACTGCCAAAAAAGGAGTGTGTGGTTGGATGCCGGCGATGCCGGACGTGGCTTTAGTTACATAATCAATGAGCCACTTGTGGTAAGTGAACAGGATAAAGAAAGAAGAAAAGAGAAAAGACGTCTCTCTCTCCCCAACCACCATGAAGCCCACTTCAAATACTCCTTCCCCTTCTACAAAACGGTCTTCCTCTTCCCAGTCGTTCTCCGACTCTGAACCCCCCAACAAACGACAGAGGATGGTCGGCCCCGTCCTCGCACCAAGTCCCTCTCCCGAACCTTCGCGTTCTCTGCACGACCAGCGCGACCGCCGTCGTGCGTCAGCGCACTCTGCGCCCCATTTTGCACCCTCCTCGTCTTCG